>JAMKCH010049676.1:0-12908 GCA_023653785.1 Ophioderma brevispina | reverse complement strand
ACAACTTATACCTTTGTAGCCTATTAAGGAATAATATAATTGCAGTTTTCATTGATTTATGGTATATATTGACCTTTAAAAATGTTTTTCCTCAAAACAGTAAAGTCCCATGTTTCTTTTAATGTGCTTCGTTTTAAGCCGTATAGACAGAAATGTGGTAGATTTTGAATTGCGAATTTTCTCGGAACACGTGTTTTGTAAAATCGACAGTATGTGTGGGCGACGATATCAGGAGCCAAAAATGTTGTGTAAATAGAATGTCTTCAGACGTGACTTGAAATCTTATGCTGACTAGCTCAGCGGATAACTGTTAGGGAGTTTTTCCACAAATGTGTGCTGCTGCGTAAGCAAAAATCTATCCCATAGAACTTTGTTGATGAGCTGGATGTATTTACTCAGCTGGGAGGCAAGAGATGATCTCAAGGTTCTCGTGGGTGAATTACAGCTGGATAGGATTCAGGAGATATGTAGGCAGGTGGACACTGCTGTGGATGGCCTCATAAGTGAGAAGTAGAATATTAAACTGCCCTCGTTGTAATTGGGAGCCAATGCAGTTGTAGAGAGCTGGTGTGATATGTCTCGTCTACTGATTTTAAGGACAAGACGGGCCAGCTGCATTTTGAACTCTCTGAACCTCTGGTCAATTTTCATCTTTCTGAAGGCCCATAAAGCATGAATGGCAGGAATCCAGCCTAGAAGTAACAAAGGCGTGGACCAAACTGATGGTAGATTTTTCATCAAGGTACTGTCGAAACGGCCCAATTTTCCTTATTGATAGCCAAGCATCTTGCATAACTGTTAACATGATTGACATTCTTCAGTATGATCTAGAAGATGACACCAAGTATATATAATATATATATATATATTTATTATACACCTGGCACAAAAGTATTTAGGCATGTTTTTCGATCAGTATTGTGCCAAGGTCAGACCATTTTGAAAGTTTGCACCGCTGTTTTAAAAGCGAGGTGTTAAATGAGAGCGGACCTAGGCAGCAAAATGTAATATTTTGGAAACTTTCAAATTGGTCTTGACCTTAGCCAATACTGATCAAACATGCCGATACGTTTTGTGGCAGGTGTATATAATAATATATATATATAGCTATATATATATATATATTATATCTATTATATAATAATATTAAATATATTTAAAAACAAAGCTGTTTTTTATGTACTTTGAAACCATTGTTTTTATTACTAAGCTTTTCGGTCACTGGCCTTCATCAGAGATGTAACATTTCCAGAAATTCCCGAAGATTTCCTAAAGGGAAAAATTACATTTCTTAAAAAAAAATACATACACATACACCCACACGTACATACATACACGCACACTCCCACAGTGCACCCACACATACACAACCACACGATACATACAAACACCAACACAGACCACCTACACTCATACTTCCATCGCCTATAATATGCCTTTCACACTTCTCTTCCCTTGACATTAAAATGTTAAAAATTAAAAAATTTTTTAGAACAATTTGTTTTAAAACTTGGCCAACATAGGCCTCTACCAATCGGGAAAAAACCGTGACGACATTCTCTAAAATCATAGTAATAAGTTTTAATATGCTTGATGATATTATAATATGTATACATTTAGACTGTTATTATATAAAACATCCGTGTTGAACATAAGAAAAACGGCCCGTTTTTTCTTATCCTACGTATCCAGTTAGTCCTATCCGGCAACGATATATTGAATGGCCATTGCAGGCGTGGCATCGGTGAACGTGTTGTAATGCGTGGGGTGTTTTATGAATTGTGGGGATTGTTTTTTATAAAGCATGCGTAGCTATTGTAAATATCAGATAGTAATCCTTTAATGATAATCTGAATTCTATTTGCAAAAAAATAGCCCATCATATTGTACACATATTCATATAGTACAGGTAAACCAAGAACAGACTGGATAATCTCACGCGTCTTTGGTCACATTCTCCTTAGGGTTACTAATAAAGTTGCGTCAAAAGCCAAACACATTTTACTCATAAAAGAATATAAACAAAACAGACCTAAGGAGAAAGAAATGGGTTCATCAGACTAAACTCTCCTACGCATACGCACATCCGACTTTGCATTTTCTTCAAAAACTCGTCAGGGGACTGACACTTGGTATATGGTCAAGAAGGTCACTGAAAGTGATTAATTGTAGATTTAAGATAAATAAAAAGGAATGATTGTCACGTTATCCTTCTTTATAATGTATTTATCGTAGCCTTGTTAAAATAATTTTGCACCGATAATATAGACAGCTTATTGTGTGATTTTCTTATATAGGGTGATTATATAAAATATTTTCTTGACCTATTTGTTATAATGAATTTTTTGTCGTGCCGCATTGCAGCATTAGTTGCTAATTTTAGGTTTAAAATCACCAGCAATGGGAATTTTTTAACGGTGCTTTAAGTGTATCGTGGTCTCTACTTGATATGAGAACACTTGCATTGCATTTTACCACCGATGTCGTTGTACACACTTGGCGGTTTTTTGTGGGGTTTTTGGGTAGAAAACGATAATCACATGTGCAATACCAATTCAGTACGCTGCTAATATTGATGTCAGCCATTGCAAGGGCAGCTTTTGTATCTATCGTCGGGAAGAATAGATTTGAAAAAAAATGACTATTACTTCTGTGAAAGTCCGGGGCACAAAGCCGATCGAACAAGCAAGCTTTACGGGGGTTTGATAGATTAGTTTTGTATGCATCCTTAATAAACCTAATGTTTCACTGATATAAAAGAAAAATCCTACATGAGGCAGGACTGCATGCTCTTATTCTTTCAACAGTCGGTAAACCTACTGCGTTGTGCATTAAAGCCGATGGTTAGTAACTATTAGACGGCTTCCTTGTTGTGTAAATTATATTGATTTGAAATCAATAAATTTGTGCTTGTACAAAATTTTAATTTTTGCTATTCTATTTGTACCAAATTATGCAGGTAATATTATTATATATGCTGAACTTTCTTTGTGAAAGCATTAATTCTCAATTTTACCCCACAGTTTTTTTTGTTCACGTTTTTAATGTTTTATATGACTGAAATCCTGCCTCATATAATAAACTTGGATTTTCTTAAAATAGGGGTCAGAGAATAACGAACCTCTTAATATACGGGTTGACCGCTCATGACGCACCTTAGGACGCATTTGTATCAAAACAGTTGCAAACTGTTTCTAATATAAACATCTCTCATTGGATAAAAACGTCTTTTTGACTGTAACACGTTTCGATATGGGCCAATATGTTTTATTTACTTACTTTATTACAGAAATATACTTAACACCAATAGTCAGGATTTTAAAATACATTATCGCGTTATATAATTTAATACATTAGAATAAACTAATAATAACATTATTTCATGTTTTCGTATCAAGTAATATTGCGCTTTCTCTCAATTTCAAAGGTGGGGTGGCCCTCTAACCACAAAAATGACCTTTTGGCTTAATTTGGCTTTGTAGCTATAAACACCCTTCAAATAGTAAGTTCCAATTAAAATACTCAAAGATCAAAATACATTTTAAATTAATTAACTCATCTGAGTTACGTAAGGCTTACGTATGTTTGTTGTGGGGAAGTGCGTATGAATAGGACACTTTTTCCCCTATGCAACAGTTTGCATGCAAAAAACCATGCACGACCTTATAGACTATTCCATATCAATATGAACTATAAATTTGGCCAAACTTATCTTTGAAACAGTGTTTAAAATATTGGTTTTAGAGACACTGGCACATTGAAAATATGCGCCCTCAAAAAAAGAAGAATTTTTCAAAATCGCGAGTTTTGAAGTGGTTGTAAAGCTTTTATATACCAAGCCCTCACCCATAATGAATTAAACCAAATCAGCTTCCTTATTGTAACAGAACGATTTTATAATTTAACGTCGCCGGCGACGTTTAAATTCAGCAACACGTAAATGGCTTTTAATAAAAGAACACGCACTCCGTATGCGTGTTTCTCACGCTATGCACACTGTTTAACCGTCTATAACCTTTGTGGTTTTAGTAACAGTGAGTTCGAGTCAAAAATATTCATGGAATATAACACATTTTAAGTTTTCCATTAACTTAATCAACAATGTGTATATTCATGTAATATACACATTTTTTGATTACAGTATGGAAAACTTAAAAGTTGGCCTACAAAGTTACCTGGATGTCTTTATCCTCAATCAATGTCCCTATCTGTTTTAGGGGGGGGTATGTTATTTTTATGTGTAAAATATATCTCTGTTCTTCCAATGCCTAGACTATCATTTGTGGAGAGCAAATTGAAGACTGTTCATATTTTGTGAAATGTGCAGTGCCGCTTTAATGAAACGGGTTTCTTTTTAATAGTTGCTTTAAGTGTAAAAACGCGTTTGACCAAACCGACCCCGCACAGTTGATTACAATATACGTGCACAATGTAGGAAAGGGTTTTGTCCCCACCACTGAGACGGTTCCTAAAATTTTACGCATGGTAAGTTTCCGAGTCCTTTTTGGAGTAAAAAACTGCTTTATTACATAATCAGAACACTTTCGGTTCAAGATTTAGTTTTAGCGTTTCATACCAATGACCACTGCTTGCTACAGGATACATGTCACTAACATTTTTTTTTTAACATTTGTATATGTCTGTAATGAGTTGCTACTCTCCAGTGGTATCGCATATTCTGGATTCATCCCTGGTTTCACCACGTTAAGGCTCCTAGGCAAATCACGTTGCCACTGCTTAAAGTTATCTCCGTGTAGCAAAATATACTCATCACAACAGAGAATCGATATTCGTTTCCCTTAATCCTAGTCTAACAGGGTGTTGCACCCCACTAAGGTTTTTATAGCCGTGCGCCAAAAGCAAGCGGAAATCATGCCGAACGATAAAGAAATGGATAGTAAACAATGGACCGTGACATTTTCTCGGGGATAGGATAGGTCGTCAAAGGTCAGGGCTAGAGGTTGGTAGAAAGTCGATATTTGTGTTTGGGTCCTATTAAAAACTTTCAGCCAATCAGAATAATGAATAGTAGAGGTAGAGATATCACTCAAAAATGTTGATGTAAAAAAAGTCACATCTTTCTGCTGCGTAAAATCTTAGTCAAAGTAAAAAACCTTTACACAGAGCTGAGTATATGGTAACCAACAAGGACTTAAGATTTACTCAACTCTGGTAAGTTTATCAAATAGTAAGGTTGTGTTCTGCCATATAAAGCAAAAACACAAGAAGCAGGCATTCCTGTGTTAGTAGATTTGTGACTGGCATTTGAAAAATTGGTCTATTTCCAATAAATAGATATATGGAACTTCCTGGGATAATGGCACCATTGTGCAGTCACAATGGGATGTTGGTACTTATTTGGTATCACAGAAATGAGGGGTTACAACAACTATCTGGTTAGAGGTGTTACAGAAAAATGCAGTGGTTAAACTAAGGTTAAACCTTGCCCATAGGTCACTAATATCTATAGATAATAATTATTTAATCGAAAGTTACTATATTATTACCAAAATAATGCAGCTGAGATCTCGATTCGTCATTAATCTGTAATGTACGCTTGTATGCATCTTATTCAATTTGCAATATCTTGCATCTTTCTAAATGGCCTTTGACATAAATTTGACTTCAGTAAAAGGTTGTTCATTTGCAAATAAGAGATGAGATTTATAAGATTTAAAACTTTCTCCGAAATCATGAATTGCTTATGAAGTAGACATAACGCATTAATATTAGATTTGTTTTCCTTCTGGTACCCGTCTCAGCATATTTTCGAATCAAAGTATAATGTACGTTACTTATATCATTATTCTTTTAGCACCCAAGGTTGTCTCTTACAGGCTTACCCTCCAAACTGCTACTTCAAGTTTGGTAACCTTTGCGTAAGGGAGCTGTATGGAGTTGAGAGTGTAAGGCAGACTCATTAAACTTTTAGTGTCCAATAGGATCCGACAAAAAGAGGCAAAAATGTCAAAACAATGGCGATATATCCCTCACTCAATTAATCACTAACTTGCTGACTCTCTCTCTCTCTCTCTCTACTTCTCACTCTCTCTCTTTCTCTCTCTCTCTTTCTCTCTATCTCATTCCCTCTCTCTACCCTTTACAAAACATGTAACTGCAGAGTTTAAATTAAAATTAACTGTTAAAAGGGGAACGATCATTTCTGTTGAGTAAAATATTAGTCAAAGTTGAATTAATATTGCCGTTGTTAAATCAAATATACTGTTTAGCATAAATATTATTCAATTTTGGCTTAGATTTTGCTAGTCGCATTCAAATCTCACTTACACTTAAAACGACACCCCAATGTGTTAACAATGGCGTGGTGCTTCTACCAAGTAAATTAAACGAACAAGCGATGGAAAAGGAATAATTTGCGGAAAGATATTCACTATTTTTATATTATAATGACAATATCACCCTTTTTAATCCACAGGTATGGCCTTTAAATGGTTGGTAAAACTTCAAAATTTCCTCGTGCTTTTCAAACACGAATGGGAATATAACAAAAATATGTCTACAACTCAGATTGAAGTAATCGTTATAATATCTTGTTAGAGAGTCAACAAAGAGTGAGTTAATAATAGTAAACCTTTATACAAAATGAGGCATACCTTTATTACATACTTCATCATAAGCATCATTTTAAGTCAACATATCTTTTTTAACTTAAGCATGACCACTTAACTGAGTTGGAGACCTTCTTTGACAGAAAACATGTCACATTATGTATGTGGATCAATAAGACGAAACTAGGAATGAGAAATGAATGCAACTTTGTTTACTTATGAAACGAGAAACAGGCATGTGATCCCGGGCATGTCAACGATCATACAAATGGATGAGGTAAAGAAAAGACAGAAACAAACATTCTACATACGAGAAAACTTTTATCTATGTTTTGACGTTAATTACCGTATTAGACAAGCGGACCAAAGCCTACGGGAACTTATTCCATTAAGTAGTAGTGGACTCTTAGAATATTTATCTCTGTTGTTTTGCGTATGGATCTTCGGATTTCAACAAATCAAACTTACCAAACCTAGAGGTACTTTAGCTGTCTTGATAAACTAAAACAAAATTTGAATAGCCTGTCAAGCTGAATTTTCTCTGCGCTAAGAATAGTTCGGTAAATGCGAGTACATCTTGTCGTGATAGTAAATTAATTCTTCGGGACAAGCATTGTATTTACAACTTACAACTATTACCCTGTTTGCAGGCGGCCATTTTAACGCGAAATTATCAATAATTTATGTCATAACCTAAATAGAAGTAATTACTTTGCAACGTTCTTTCATGCACACTTTGTATACCTGTTAAACAACAAATACTTTACAGAGTTACTTTGGAGTTATAACTTCCTTTTCATGTTACACGTTGAGATTGTCGCCATTTTGGCTCTCGTGATCTGCAGTTACTGATCTTTATTTACCTGTTATTCATTAACCGCGCCAAAAAGATGTTCTAATTTGTGACCAAATTTAAGTTATTGCTAGACGCTTTATGAGATGGAAACAAATGCAGCTTAGACATGTTGAAGGAAATACTGACAAAGCAATGCTATTTGGGCGTCCTACTATGGGAACAGAAACCGGATTTACTTAAAGCAAAGTATAATTTGAAAGCTTAAACAGTGTCGTAATCAAAACCTCATTTTTACAGCTTACATATTTGGACAAGACAGGATGCGACCGTTACATTACGATAAGAAACCACTTTTCAAAAGTGCGATTCTATTTATATCATTCTCATAAATCAGAAATTTCAACTGTGATTGATGATATAGCCGTGATTGATGATGTTCCCCATTCAACGTAATAAATTGTAAATTTCGCTAGGTACCCAAGAGGCTTGCACTCCTACTACGAGGAACAAAAATCTTGAGACGACTTCCAGAAGTTTCTTCCTGTTACAGACGTCTAAGACGTCAAAATTCGCAATGCATTATGGTAAATGAAACAAAAGAATGATTACTTCAAAAAATTATAGCATTGCATATTCTTTCCTGCTAAATTAAGATAAATATTATAAATTATAAATATTCTACCGTAGACAAAAATGGACGGAGGTTCGGGCAGTAAAATGAGGATTAAAAGCGTACTAGAAGCCATATTATTTATCATTTTCCTCCAGGTAAAATATGAATTTCATTAAACCGAGTTAATTTGACGAAGCTCCTCTGAAACAATCATCAAAATTCGGTATAACCAATTTGCATTGTGTAAAGGGATACAGGTAAATAATATTGGGTTTCTAGATCAATCATTTTAATATGCATTCGATTAGACCTATTCCTTTCAGCGAAACATGGCTTTATCAAAAGTTATGGATAATTATTGAAAAAGAGTTACCTGATTTCGTTTTAGAATAGTTACAGTATATAGAGTGGTGTCACTCTATACAGTTGCACTGATTAAAAAGGAGTTGAGTCACGGATATAGTTTTAATTTTGCCCACGTGATCTCACGGCTTGAAGATGCAAATTGCAGGGGACTATCGAAACTGCCTGTTTAATTTCTAAACGGTAATAGTATACGTTGTCCGCGTTCGGCCATGCGTTTTAATCTTTAATAAAACTATTATATACTATTCATGGTTTCTACTAGAGTTACACATTTTAGAATAATACATTTCCAACGGAATTTTTCCTTTGTTTTTGAGTTTGGGAGTTCTTGGGAGTTCTGTGATATTAACAGATCAGTAATGCTGGCTCAAATTTAACACTTAAGTGCCCAAGCTAAAAAAACTTCCGTTAGTGCCCAAGGGGGGGGGGGGTTCCTAGGGACCCAACCCAGATAAGCACTTTCCCGTGGGAGTTTGATCATGACACTAACACAAATAAATGGGGTTTACGTAAGAACCACATACCCACAATCCAATGAAAATCCGACCTTGACCTATGACCTATGCCAATTGAATTTGTCACTCTTCGAAACAGAGTGGTTCGCACATTTCGTCCTCAGCAACTCCAATATAAGGTTTGAACCAAAATTATCATTTATATCTTACTCTAGAATAACCAATTAAAATAATGATTGCAAATATAGCCAAATTTATAGACATCTTGTATTTTTCTCAGAACCTTCAAAATCGCCTTATTGTTCCCATAGAATTACCACAGTTAAGAGCCCGGACATGACAAAATTAAAATTGATGCTATCAGCATATAAAATGTTATGATTTAAGTATATTAATTATTAATTAATTACCTCCTAGGGTATATATCTAAGCAAATAAATCCCAAGGATTTAATTACTTTAATTTTTTAATTAGTAAAATCTTGATTTTTCATTCCGTTAGTGCCGCGGGGGGGGTTCCTAGGGACCCAAACCTAATTATTCTAATGAAACCGGGGCAGGCATTTAATTTTTTTTTTTCGTGTCAGACCAATTAGCAAAAATCTCTTGAAAACTTGATTGCGTAACCGAGAATCGCAAAAAAAATCAAATGTGAGGACTATGGAACCACCCCCCCCGGGCCACTTAAGTGGTTAAAGTACTCAAACCAACGTTTTTGTTTTGTTCTGATGTTTGTCATGTTATGTTAGGTTTTGTCATGTTATGTCAATTCATGATTATGTTATGTTATACGTTTTTGTTTGACAGTTGTTTCAGACACGGTACAACATTGCCTTAACTACATTACGTGACTTACGAGCGGGGGATGTGATGTGAAGGTTTACGTTCGAATGAAAACCCAGCACAATCCCACCAAGCAAACAACAAGAGTAGCATTTGGCAAAATGTTCCCTTTGAAAATTGAAAAGATTTACGCGAATGTGTAATCTCGTATGACATTTTGATGTTTGTTTTTTATTTGTATGGACCTACGTAAAAAGTACGCATCAATCTAATCCACCAATGTAATCAGAAACCATAACCATTTCATGTGTAGGTCGCCCCATGGATAACAATCTTAGTGACCACATCTCGCATTTTCGCTCTTTGCTGCTACTTTATTTACTATATATCTTTATTCATTTGTCGGTTCTCCTCAATACAAAAAATAAATGCCTAGAGTCGATTCTTTATCAATACAGCGGCTTTAAAAATTACTATTATTATGTTCATGCAACCTATTTAATATAATCCATTTCTTATATTTCGTCGCTGGGCGGGAAAAACCTCATATGTGCATGCATTTGACCTTAAAGAGCAAAACCTCACATGTAGTAAAAAGGGTAACATGACAAAACCTCATATGTAACATTTTCGGGAGTCACCAAAACTGAATAATTTACTATAATGCCTTACACACGAAAGGTTTTCCTTTTCTTAAAATATTTAGGTAATTATTTACTCCAAATTCTGAAATAAACTGACATATGATTTACTATTATATTTGGCTTATAATTCAAACTAGAACCCGATGTGACCAAAATGCACATATGAGGTTTTAGCACTGCGGCCCACTTTTTACATACGAGGTTTTGCATTTGACCTCTGGAGTTACATATTAAGTTTTTCCCGCCCAGCAAAGATTTGTTTACATGAACGTCTATATATTCAGATAAAAGTAACCTAAATCTCCAGCATATATAATTTTTATTTATACCAACGGTTCGCGAAATTTCATTTTATCTAATTAAAACCAAAAATTAAACCTGACACACAAAAATAGGAAGCGCTTGCAGGAAATGAATGACACCAGCCAACTAAATAAAGATATTCTTTTACAGCTCAGTTGATAATAAACATAATTTTTAGATCACGTTTGAATTCAAATCAGACGTAGAAGTAGCTAGCTGCAAGCAGCGTAGAGTGTCTATAATTAATCGCAGCCTGTAGCTTGCATTTGTTAAACGACTTATGGCAGTTGGACAGTAAAAGGCACTCTCAAAATGCAACCGTTTACTTCTTGAACTAACAAATGTTATTAAGTGGAATGTACTTCATTTAGTATATTAAAGAAACACATTAGGGAGAACCCCCTTAAAACAGCCCCCCGCCGTTTCTGAACTACTGATTAATTGGTCGAGAGAAGATGGTTCAGATTACATAGAGGAGAAAAAATGTAGTATTAAAGGGATGCTTTTCGTATTACCCCACAGCGATTGTCTGCATTGTCATTTTTAAAGTAGACTTTTTGTGAAGCTATTTCATATGTTTCTGATATCCAAACCCGAACGTTTAATATATTCTATGCATTTTTTTTTCAATTCATATCATCAATGTCTTCTTTCCTTTATATTTATTTATTTTATGGTACATGTGTTTGTCAGAACAAGTGGCAAAGTTATGACGTTATCATAACTAAACCTTAAAAATTTTATTTTTTAAAAACAAAAAATAGGCAAATTGTAAAAAAGGCATAAACGTTTAACGTACCAAATACTTGTTTATTGACAGATTTTAAGAACATTTTTAAAGAGAGCCGTAATTTGTGGGAGGCTAAATTTTACATGTAGCACCAAACGGCGTGCTGAAAAGGTATACCATAGTCTTTGGAATCGATAAATACTACTTTTCATCGGTGATTATGTGATAGACTGTTTAGTTATATCATTAAGATGGCGGCTCAATCCCTTATAATCTACAAAAGGCTTCATTTGCCTAGTTAATTATTTTATGGGCATCCCTTTACTTTAGTTCGATGTCACTTGGGCTTGTCCTGACTAATATACCATTTTGTTAGAAATAAATAAATATTTAATATGTAAACCAATCAATCAAATGCAAACAAATAAAAAGCAGTACAGATGTCCTAAACAAAACTCTCTCTCTCTCTCTGGCTCTTATTCCACTCACTCAGATAAGCACTCTATCATTTGCAAATGATTACCTGTTTGAGACAGTATCATCTTAGTTTGTAATATACTTTTATAAATTTCACTGAATGATATTCCTATTAAAAACTACTCCAATTAAATTCGCTTTAATTTCAAGAACATTTAACACTTTTAACAAAAATTGCAAATATCCGTCTGCGATTCAAGAAATCACAACGACAGTAATTTGCAGAATCACTTCAATACATGTCGTGTTGAGTTCTTGTCTATATATATATATATAGTATATATATATTATAGTATATATATATAAATATCATATATATCAATAGATATCTCATATTATTTCATATCTCATATTATCGCTTTTTATATCTATATAGCAAATATATATCACTATATCCTACGCTAGGGCGAACTTTTCTATTCATAAACATAGACTTTACGTTAGGCGAAAATTTTCTTTCGCCTTAACGTTATCCTTTGTTGCGATTTATATTTTCCGTGAAAAGAATGAATTATTAATTTATGCAAGTGAAAGATAATCTCATTAGCTAACAAAGACCTAATATTAATTATTTAGCATATAAGAAAGGCTCATTTATAGACAATGTAAATAGGTAATATTTTCTCCCTATGGTTCAATCTAGTCAAATATATATAAATCTATAAATATATATGTATAAGATATATCTGATAAAATCCTGAATTCTCTTTGCGAAAATAGCCCCTCATATTGTACAATTTTCATACAATATATGATACAGGGAAACCAAGAACAGACTGGAATCATCTCACTCACGCGTCTTTGGTCACATTCTCCTTAGGGTTACTAATAAAGTTGGCGTCAAAAGCCAAAACACATTTTATCTCATAAAAGAATATACAAAACAGTACCTAAGGACTGGAATGGGTCATCAGAATAACTCTGAGAAAACTCTCCTACTAGTGTAAGATGATAAAGAAATCGAAGGTGAATCACCTCCGGCTAACATGTGGCTATGATGTAAGCTTCTGAAGGCACTGGCCGATTTGCTTGCAATACGAACGCATACGCACATCCGCGTTGAATTTTTTCTTCAATCGCATCGTCCGGTGACTGACCTGGTACATGGTCCCAAAGGTCAGCAGTTAGATAATTGTATAAAATTAAGTATTAACATAATACCAAGGAAATAGT
>JAMKCH010049675.1:0-32627 GCA_023653785.1 Ophioderma brevispina | reverse complement strand
CTCCAGGCCAAAGGAGTAAAGAATTTGTGATAACTTTGTTGATGAATGTTGGAAATTTAATCCTCTTTTGTGACATGTGACATATGACCTCAATAACCCAAATTGCCCAAGAGTACCAAGATAGCAGCCAGTGGATTCTTAAAAAAATAAATGCAAGTATTTATATAGCGCTTTACATAACGTCTCAAAGCGCTTTACATTTATTCCGCTGTCACTAGGATAAATCACATATTGAAAATTCGGCAGCCAATTATAACGGCGCACAGTATGACTACCCCTAACAGCTCCCCATTTACACCTGGGTGAAGTGAGACAAGCGAGATAAAGTGTCTTGCCCAAGGACACAACACGTTGGCCCCGGCGGGGCCCGAACTCACAAACTAACGATCATGAGTCCTGCACTTTTCCACTGGACCACACGTGCTCTCACGTGCTTCTTCAACTCACTACACTCTGGTCTGTTACTTTCAGTAATAAAATTGCATTAGTATGCAACTTCATGCCCATACTGTATATAATGAGGGCACCTCCCATCTTCCAGAATGAATGGTTTTAAATCCAGTGAGGCAGCTAGGAGATATAGCCCCGGACTCAAATAGTCCACCCAATCTATGAAGAATAATAGGTACACCTGGACAAAATTGCTACAGAAGGTTTTATTGCTGTAACTAGCAGTAAAGGTTCTCCCAAACAACATATCAAAAAGGTAGAAAAAGGGAAGCCTGGCAAGACATGCTAATTTGCATTAATCCTACGTGGACGTATACGCCCATATTTTGATAACGGTATATAGCTCATAAATGCATGCTTAGTGAGATTTTCGATTTCTGTTAGTATTTGAACATGTTTTACATGGATATGCCTACAAGATGTGTAGCACTTACAATTGATATGTGAAAAATGATGATCATTATTCAAGATGGCCGCAGTTTTCCCACCAAAATTCATTTTGCATTCTAGATGATTTGTCAGACTACAATCGGGATAGGGAGATCTTTATTTAGCAAAGTATTATCAGAGAGTATTAATTCAAACACATTGGGTCAACTAGTGCTGGGGGGCACTCCCTATGTGAAGTGATGGGTATATATATGTGCCTCGGCCAGGTGAAAAATAGGGTCCTTTCAGATAAAAAGAACCAAAATATACGGGGTCATTCGATACACAAGCTGAATAAAAATGGGGTCATCCAGTATGAAACTTTAAGAAGGGGTCACTCACTGAAGTTAAAACCTGAAGTTAAAGGTGCTTGTTCCGATTTTTGTCTATCATGTTTTCTACTTGATATGAGAGCCTGACACTTGTACACACTGACCATCAAGTACCGTGAGAAACAAACTTGCGGTTTTGATGCTAGACGCGATATTGCATAGTGCATCGCCCTAATCAGTACTGTGCTAATATTGATGGTTAACCACTAAAACGGTAGTTTTTTATCTGTATCTTGAGAAAGAAATGGATTTGAAAGCTGAAATTTCAGGACAGCAATGAGAAAAATACGGCCTTTCACCTGATATCAAAATTGATACTACTTCCGGTTAAATCAGGGGGGTCCTAAAAGCGATCGGAACAAGCACCTTTAAAATAGGAAGTGCCTCTTTTCCAGAGATCAAATTGCCATGAAATTATAAAATTGCTGCAATGAAATTTAAAATATTTTTAAAAATATGCACGTAGGCCACGAAAATTTTGGGTGTTCAAATTCTTTAGAAAAGTGGATAAATTTATGCAAACTTGTGAAAAAAGTGGATAGCAGGAAAGAAGAAAATGGGGGCCATTGAGTATGTGAACATTTTCAAAAGGGGTTCATTGAGTAATAGCCTGGGTAATAGGTAGGACAGCAGTACAAAAAAGGGGTCAAGCATTTCTAAACGTCACCAATGTCACCATCTCACAGACCTTGTTACGTAGCTCTAACAGTGGATGTGATATCCTAATATATCGCTGATGCCACCAAGCTCTACTTTACAAGCACAAGAGTCCATTTGAGCACCTCTTGGCCAGATAAAGTCGGCCTACATCTATATTCCAAAGAGACGGAAGGAAGAATACGCGTCAAAATAAGAAAAAGAATCAGTCATACATCCACTCTGCAATAAGACAGTGTACACCAACTCCAAAGAGGTGAGACTTTCAACACTTCCGCCTCGGTCCCCTTGTTTTTCCGTGACCTTCACCCTCCACTCACTTCACCGCTTTCACGGCGCGGTTTTCCTCCATCTCTCCTCGCCTCTTCCCCCCTCCTGCCTCTCGTTTAAACCCGGAAGTGTCAACATTTTGAAGAAAGCTTCTCTTTTTTCCCTCTCATTACCTGTGAATTTCACGAGTGGTGAAATCATTCGTGCTTACAGATATTTGGTTGGGGAAGTTACGAGGCGAAAATGTACCCCATTTTTGGGTCGACCGATAATGTCTATAAGCGAAGGAATATGTGTTAGCTCTCACATGAAACGATTTGAAATATCGGCGCAAATTTTAACAGGTAGGGTTTGGGGTGAAGGCCATTCTTTCAAGATGAAAACTTTATTACTAAATCGGTCGTCCCCTTTTCATATTTTTTATAATAACCAAAATTATTTTAAGTTTTTTATATTTTTTGTTATGCAAATTAGCATGTCTTGCCATACTTCTTCTTTTTTTCTTACGCTTTTTGCTATGTTGTTTGGGATGGTTGTGCACAAGTTACAGCAAGAAAACCTTCTGTAGCAATTTTGTCGCAGGTCATACCGTAATTGAGTGGACTAATATTCCCACATAAACGGTAAAGAATAGAGCAGCACTCGATTCAGTTGACTCTTTCGCGCAACATTAGTTTTCACACGTTGACGAAGAGTAAAGTATGTTCACGCAATAACATATTAAACAAACTCCCGGGGCAGAAGATGGGTTGCTCGCCCACATACCCGAAGATCGACGGCACTTGCCCTGTGCTACTCATGTGCATAGTATGCTTGCCCTGTCCGGGCAAATCACCCCATGCCAAGAAGCTTGATGCCTCCTGCCGGCTTACAGGATGCTCCGTCCAACACCAACGGTAAACTTCTACATCCCTAGCAGGAATTGCTCCACCACATATCCGTCGTACGGTAGCGAGCATGCAAGAGCGTAGCTGCCAAGTATCTATGTGAACACCACCCTATGTCGGGACAGATACCTGTTGCCAATCGCTTAAATCCAAGAGAGTTTCTTCTTAACCAAAGTCTAACCTCTTGAAACAGTCTCTATAAGGAGCTTAAGAGAGTGCCTGTGGAAAGAAAGACTGGCAACCATCCACCAATACATCTATTGGTATTGAACTCTGGTGAGCATCTCCCACAGGGCGGAATCTCATGGCTGGAATGGCGATGCCTCACAGATTGAGACCAGAAATTGGCCGATCTAAGGTCTCCTCCTTTCAGAAGTTAGGGCTACCTGGAAGCAGATCAGGACACTACCTGTGGTGTGGAACAGCACACAGACACTGGAACATCTCTGGTCTGCCCATTGCTGAGCAACAATGCACAAAACAAGGACCTTGCGGAATTCAGTGAAGCAGCCAGATGTTGTAATCATCTCTGGCTGGATCATATTTGAAACCACAGTGTTTATGGACACGATGAGAAGAAGAAGTTTCACACGTTATTCCGTTGTCGTCTCATGGAGCCCGGACTATGGCTCGGACCATAATTCTCCTTTTACACCGGGACAAAACCGGTAACACATGGAGGTAAGGTGGGAGCGCCGGTGTATTAGGTATAGAAAGGGGACGAGGTATTGGGAAGGAGAACCCTGGAGGGTCGTTGAGAACTTAGGGTAGGGGCTGGAAAACCCAGGGGGTAGTTCAAGTTGGAAAACCTAGGCAAAGTTGGAACCCTCTGGGTAGTTGGAGATTGGAATGTAGTATATACGCCAACATCGTCCTATCAGAAATTAAAGTTTTTGCATCAAACTTAAGTACATACCTCCTCAAATGTGAGGCCAAGAAGTTGGTGTCAATAAAAACTAAGCCCCGGGGCACGCAACTCATTTGGGTAGGGCGTGTGCGGCCCGCACTTGGACATTGCAAACTGAACTCTTATATTACTCTCACATTTTGTGATGTTTAAAAGTATTATTTATCAATTTTATTTGAGAAAAGATTTCTTACGGGAAAAGTACTTTGTTTATGATAAAGAGAGAGGGGTCCCAAGTTGCTATGTTGAGATCAGACCAAGTGTTGTTTACTGATAGATTGCACAAGAGGAGAAAATGGGTCCCAAGATGAAGTTAGAAATGAGTCAACTGTTTAATGCATTGAGATCACAAACAGATTGCATGATCTGGGGATTCCCCATGAGTTATAATTGTGAGGTGATGGAATGTAGATGATGTAATTTATGTGAAATCTGATTGACAGTGCTAGGTTCTGTTTATGCATGATATGTTGTTGAAGTACTATGTATGAATATTAAAGTCTGCTCAGAGATTTTGAAATGATTATTTTTTTGGTAATAAGAAAAAATAGTCAACTACAAACTAAAGATAGTAAACCTAAAATGCACAATTCCGAAATTTGGAGATGAATCGGATTTTTCGTTTTGATGCAGTAAAATTTTATGTGTAGTATTAAGTTCCATAGGATACTGTATAATAAAATTCCGGATCCGGAATTTATAACCAAAGGTGTGATTTTTTATATGACAGGATTCGATTTAAGTTAGCAATTTCACACAGTTGATCTAGTATAGGAAAAGCATTATGTACATGCAAAAAAACACGATTTGTGGAAATTGAGGGAGCCCTCCCCAGGAACGATTCTCTGAGTCAGACTTTAAGGAGGAACTTGGCCAGAAGAGTTCGCAGCAGCCAGAGTAGCTAGAAGCTTATAGGCTGTTTTGATCTAAAATAATTTGGCACTGTACTGGTGCCAGGATTATTCTATTTCATCCACGTGAGCCGGTGCTATAATATTCACCTGTCGTCTTTGAAGCCAAAAGTGCTAGGAATCAAAAAATAGGATTCCAAAATGGTGGACGGGTAGAAATCATGGTGATTATCTTGGACTGATATTACTGTGGAATATTAGTGTCGTTGAGGGACGTATTCAACCTTGTCGTCTTAAACTGCGGGACAAAAGTTTTCTTCGGAATGAGAAGATTCCCATGGAATATTACATGATTTATAAAGTGTGACTTTGCATGCTGTCATTTTGAAGTCTTGCTGTGAGGACATATCATCGTTGACTCCAACGCTTCTTGTGGACATTAGGGGACATTCTTGTGGATAATAGGTATCAATCTTATAAATTGCGTGTAAATTTACGCTATGTAATTGTTTTTGGACATACCCATCTTGAACCAAACCGATTAAAGATCATTACATCTGTTTTATTATATAAAATTTAGAATCACATGTGCACAAGGCTCATTTATGTTTAAACACTGCAATACACTTTTTAGATCCAACTTTGCCCAGATAACTTGAGACACTTTGGTTTAAAATCTCCTGCTAGCACAAAGACCAATAGTTTTTCGGTGCAAGATACAGATCACAGATCGAGGTTGATTTCTGTGGTACCTTCCAAAATAATGCACAGTATTGGTCAAAATATAAATCAAGGTAGACGAAGATCAAAGTGTGAAATAACTTATGGGTGAATATTAACATAATGCGCTGACGACGGATATAAAAACCATGGAGAAATCGGGATAAAAACAATGGGAATATTTCAAATGCAACAGATTGTAACTAAACCAACTAGAATTAAACAGATAGAGGCTCTTTTTTTTTTTTTTTTTTCTTTTTTGGGTATGTGTGCATGACCTATTTGGAAAAACAATCCTTGTATGTATTCTCAAAATGGGAGTTGTCTCATGCACTTAAGTGACCATCTTGGTTTACACTGCCAGAAAGTCAGTCAAACTTAAAAGTAAAGACTTTATCGAGGCAAGATCTTACCGTAATGTTTGCCAAAGCAGCTTTTATGAAGATCTTACAAAAGCCAGAGTGGCTTCTGTAACTGAGGTTAGCTCACTGAAGATGCATGGGAGGCTTTCATTAACATCTTGATACCCATTTGTAACAAGCATGCTCCAATGAAAAAAAAATCAGTGTAACTTATCAACGCCCAAGTGGTCAACAGAGTACCTGGAGCTTAGACGTGTATGCCAAAGAGCAAGGGCTCAAGCTGAAAAGAGTAGAAAAAACCTGAAGATTGGACCAGAGCTAAAGCTCTGAGAAATACGGACGCAATTATCTTGGTGTTAAGCTCAAATCTCAGCATATTAAAACCAGTCAATAGGGATTCCAAAAACTGACCACATGGGCTGTGGAAAACCCTAAAATTGGTACCAGGAAAATCAAACAACAATATCGTCTCTAGAAACAGAAAAGGTAGAGTAACAAGTAATCTGAAATAGCCAATGCTGTCAATAATTTTTTTGCCATGTTGGTTCAAAATTTGGCTACCAATTTGAAGTAGTACATGAAATCCTTGAAAAACAATGGGAATATTTCAATGCAAAGATTGTAACTAAACCATAGAAATAACAGATAGAGGTATGTCGTGCATTGACCATAGTTGGAACAAACAATCCTGTATGTATTCTCTAAAAGAGAGTTGTCTCATGCACTTAAGTGACCATTCTTTGGTTTACCTGCCAGAAAGGTCAGTCAAACTTAAAAGTAAAACCACTTTTATCGAGGCAAGATTACAGTAAGTTTGACCAGCCAGCTTTTATTGAAGATCTTACAAAAGCAGATTGGACTTCTGTAACTGAGGTTAGCTCACTGAAGATGCATGGGAGGCTTTCATTAACATCTTGATACCCATTTGTAACAAGCATGCTAAGAGTACTGGAGCTTAGACGTGTATGCCAAAGATCAAGGGCTCAAGCTGAAAAGAGGAGAAAACCTGAAGATTGGACCAGAGATAAAGCTCTGAGAAATAAGCTCAATTATCTTGGTGAATAAGCTCAAATCTCAGCATATAAACCAGTCAATTAAGGATTCCAAAAATAATAATATAATTAAAAAAAAAAAAAAAAAAAAAAAAAAAAACTTTGTTACCTGCAAAAATCAAACAACAATATAGTCTCTAGAAACAGAAAAAGGTACGTAACAAGTAATCTTGAAATAGCCAATGCTGCAATAATTTTTTGCTTACTGTGTCCAAATTTGGCTACCAAATTTGAAAGTAGTACATCTAATGTCTTAATGTCATCTGATGGTAAACCCACTCGTAATTTTAAATTCACTGAAATTACTGAGAGCCAGGTTTTCAAACTCCTCAACAAAAACCTAGATATTAATAAAGCAAAAACAGCTCGACCAACATTAGCTCAAAATTATTGAAAGCAAGGTGCTGTCCCTTTGAGCTGCACCACTGGCGTATATCTTTAATTTTAAGTTTATTAACAGGGATAGTACCTTCCAAATGAAAAATAAGTAGGTTTACTCCACTTACAAAGCCGGTCCTAGAACATCTGTAGGTAATTACCGTCCATATCAGTTATAACTGTGATAATGAAGCTGCTTTGAAAGATTAGTTCATGGACCAGCTCATGAACACTTGATTGAACAATATATTTGTCAATGAGAGACTGGTGGCTTCAGACCTAAAATTCTACACTTACAACCCTTCTTGAAGTGTCCGACTTACATTCTAAACAATATCGATGATGGCATCTCGTCGGAGCAGTGTTTTGGACCTCAAGAAGGCGTTTGATACTGTTTGCCATCCGATTTCTTATTGAAAAGTTACGTTTATTGTGTGCTGGATTATTGGGTCGGGAGCTTTGACTGGTTCCCCCCCCAAAGGATTATCTAGCCGAAAGAAAACAAGTACAAAATAGGAAGACATCTCTGAAATGGCATATGGGGGAAATTTGGTGTTCCACAGGGTTCATTTAGGCCCGCGTCTATTCACGGTGTAATTAATAGCCTACCTACAGTTGTCTCAGATTGCAAGATCAATTTATATGCTGCTGCACTGCGGTTTTTGTGCAGGAAAATTACTGTTGAAGAAATCCCTATCAAACTTAAACAGGTGATCTTAATAAAATTGCAACGTGGCTAAAAGAGGAGTAAATTGACCCTGAATGCCTCCAAAACAAAGCTATGCTCTTTGGAACACACAGGAAACTCAGGACAGCCCAAAATCTGAGCTTATGACCAGGAACTACTCCATACAAACAGTGCAGAGTTTTAAGTATTTAGGTTCATTTTGATCCAAATTAAAATGGAATTGTCATTTAACCATGTAACAATACCACGTAGCAAAATATATTGGTCTTCTTTACGAATTAGAAAATATCTCACAAATGAAAGGTCTCATTACTATCCACAAATCCCTCATACTTCCAAGGCTTGATTATGTGATATTGTTTGGGGGAATTGCAGTAAATCCTTGAGTGATAGGATTGAGCGCCTACACATTCGATCAGCAAGAAGCTATTCTTAGGGTTCCTGTCAGAACAAGCTCTATTTACTTCGCCTTAAAATGGGCTGGGAACCTTTGGCAAAGCGCATGGACTATCACTAAGTTGTCTGTTTACAAATGTTGGAGGGATGTTCCCGTACGCATTACGCCATCATTTTACTTTGGTTAGGGAAGCCCGCAACAACATCGACACGTCCAGTCATTTGGACAAAACTTAGAACAATAAAGCCAGCTCTCGAATTCGGTAGGCGGTCTTCCAAGTACAGGGGGCTGTAAACTGGAACCAAATTAAGTAATGCAGTAACAAATCCACGTCCAGATAATGTATCCATCTTCAAAAACAGTATACATGCAAATCTTTAACTAGTATATTTGATCATTATCAAGCAATGTCCATAGCTGGCTAGACATATTTTGGAAATTTTCATTAAAATATATAAATATATAATAAATTGTACCATTTGTTGTGCAATGTTGGCAACATTTTTAATATAATTGGCTTCTGTAATTGTAAACATTTATTTTGACTTGATGTATATTTTTCTTCCCAAGTTAAAATTAAGGTATGTGTTTTTAATGTAAAGTCAATATCTAAGTTATATTTTATGGTAAATTTCATATTCATGTGTATGACATTGCCTCATATTTATGCTGGTTTAGCAGTATTGAAAATATTTTCTTGTTATATTAAGCTATTTATGTACATATGGTTAATTTGAGTAGTTTTAACTTTTAATTGATACGTATTTTTAATGTTGTATTTGCTGGCCACATGGAAGAACGAGGGATATTAAAATTTCCCTATGATGTGGACCAGGATAAAGCGTGAAATAACAAACAAACCAAACAAGGTATTTATGACCTTTGTCGTCAACGAGCGAGTCATAACATTACGAAAGGGTTGTCTGCGAAATGAAAATGGGAAAATTTGGACCCTTGAGAACTAAATTTTGTTAAAAATATTGGTTTTGAAATGAGGTCTTGTGAACCAAAACATGCTGAAATGGACCCTTGCGAACTGCGGAGAATGGCTGAAGAGGGTCTTAAGGGCCGCACATACCGTACCACCTTTTCTTCAGGTCAGTGCCCCCTGGGAACAAAGCTTCTATAAAGTGCAGAACAAGTCGAAATTTTTGGGTAAAGAGGGGGGGGGGGGGGCCTCAAGTTTTTCATGTAGGGATGCATGGATGTGTTGACTCACAATTTCTTGACAATTGGGGCATGCAAACTTTTATTGGCTCTCAACAGAGCTGAGCAGACCCCTGTGGGCTCGGGGAAAATAGGCCCGATGTTTTCTCTGATGTCGTAAGAAGCGAGCTCAGGCGACTGAAAGGTGACAACTTTATCTAATGTCCAACATAATATTTCACATGTATAAGAGACAAGGCTTTTCAACTGGGGTCTTGGGAAAATGCAGTGTCGGATTTAAGGAAAAGGACCCCGTCAGCAGCACGAGGCACTTAAGCGTCAAGAAGCAATGCAATATCGCACTTAATGCGACTAAGGTGTGTCCGAGGGGGACATACGGCAGCGATTTAGGGGGGGGCCTGTCAGCAGCTGATGCCACTGCTGACTCTTAAGCCCATGATATACTTCCAGTCGCAGCAAGCGATTTCTGCGCGTGAGAATGCGTAGCCATTTGGATTGGGTCAAAATCCGTATTGCGCACGTCAATCGCTCGCTGCGACTGGAGGTATATCTGGGCTTTAAATCCACCACTGGGAATGCTGAGATGCAAATACCGTACCACTTTCCAATGTCAGCTCCCCCCCCCCCCCCCCCCCGGTCAAAAATTGTCAGGCCTTGAAATTCTATTACTTTACTGCAAATCTTTAACAACTAGTATTTTTGATCATTATGGCAAGCTATGTGCACTAGATCGGCTAGCAATTGTTGTCAATTTTCATTAAAATATATAAAATATAATTTTAACCATTTGTTTTTGCCATTGTTGGCAAAATTTTTAATATATTTGGCTTCTGTAATTTTGTCACCATTAATTTTGACTTGATGTATATTTTCCTTCCCCCCCTTAAAAATTCAGGTCAGCGCCCTGTGCTCTGTAAAAAAATAGTAAAATTAATATTTTTAATTGTAACTTTCATATTCTTATTTTGTACTTACTTGGCTCAATTATTGCTGGTTTAGCATTATTTGAAAATATTTCCTTGTAATGTCAGATATTATATGTACCGCTGGTATTTGATGTTTTAAATTTAAAATTGATATTATTTTTAATGTTGTCATTTGCTGGCCACATTGCAGAACAGGGATACTTAAATTCCCTCTGAATGTGGACCCAGGATAAAAGATGAATAACAACAAACAACCCGGTATTTCTGACCTTTGTCGTCCACGAGGCGTCATAACATTACGAAATGGGTGTCTTGCGAAATGAAAAGGGAAAATTTGACCCTTGAGAACTAAATTTTTTTAAAAATATGGGTTTTGAAATGAGGTCGTGTGAAAACCAAAACATTCGGAAATGGGACCCTCTTTCGAACTGCCGGAGATGGCTGAAGAGGGTCTTACAGGCCGCCACCGTACCCGTACCACTTTTTTTCAGGTCAAGTGCCCCCCTGGTAGGACAAAGCTCTAATCAAATTCAGACAAGTAGACTATTTTGGGTAACAGAGGGGGGGGGGGGGCCTCCAGTTTCATGTAGGGATGCATGGTGTGTTACTTCCAATTTCCCCTGAAATGGGCTGCAACTTTCTTGTCTCTCAACGAGGCTAGCGAACCCCTGTGGGCTCGGTAGAGAATAGGCCCGCTGTTTTCTCTGCATGTCGACTAAGCGAGCTCAGGCGACTGAAAGGACTACTTATCTAATGTTTTCCAACATAATATTTCCCATGTATAAGAGACAATGCCTAACTGGGGGTCTTGGGAATGCATTGTCGGATTTAAGGGAAAAAGCCCTGTCAGCAGCACTAGGGCCCCTTTAAGCGTCAGAACAATGCCATATCGCACTTTAAGTTCTACTAGGGTGTGTCCGATGGGGCCTAAGGCCATTTTAGGGGGGTGGGCCTGTCATCAGCTGCTGACACTGCTGACCTAACCCATAATAATACTTCCAGTCGCAAGCAAGCGATTTCTTCCGTGGCATGCGTAGCATTTGATCTTGGGTCAAATCCCGGTATTGCGCACGTCAATCGCTCTCTGCGACTGGAGTATATCACGGCTGTTAAACCACCACGGAACGCTGGAGATGCAATAAACCCGACCACTTTCCATGGGGTTCAGCTCCCCCCCCCCCCCCCCGTTTCAAAAATTGGTCAGCCTTTAAATCTAATTCTTTCCCTTAGTTAGCTACTTCAAGCCTGTTCAATTGTCCTAGGAACTGAAATTGGAGAAATTTGCAGGCTGGAACTAAAATTGTGCTGGGAATTTGGATTTCAAACCTTTTTTTTTTTAAATTCAGCGAAAACATTTTTGCATTTGCCTTCACTCCCGAGGCTGCTTTGTTACAAATTTCACATTCCCCCGATTTTAGAAAATTTGCCATAGAAGTTCATGTATAAAGTTCATGTCCCTCTCTCCTGATCAAGTTGATGAATGTTCATTGATAAAACCCGTCCTCCCCCCTCCCCCTACGCGTTTACCGTCACCCCGCAAATCCCCTCCCAATCCTCCCCCGGCAATAAAATGACCGCTCCCTAAAGGATAAGTCTGGTCCTAAGGCAATTTTTCCCAATAACAGGGCCAAATCCAAATATCCTCTTATTTTTTGAGTTACCTGCCAGATCACTCCAACCGAAGCCACATTGATTTTTTGTAGTTTATAGATAAGACAACACAATAATTCAGAGGGGTGCTAATTAAGTTTGTTGCGGTCCCCTCGAAATCCAAGATGGCTCCCAAAATGGCTGCCGTTTTGGCTACGACAGTATTTTGAGGTCATGTCCTATGTTAGCCTCTAATCACCGTGTTCCTGTTGTCATATTGAGTATTTAATTAGCTCCATGAGGATAACCAACTTTTGTGGTTTCATTGTTATCTAACACACTGTTTTGGGCCAAAATTCTATTTTTTTTGCATTTTTTCAAAAAGAGGATGCGGACTGAAATACGCTGTCCCCCGTATATCAAAATTATTCTTCATAACATATCAAGACGTATCAGGATTTGCCCGCATAGAAGATGCATGTTGTGGAAAACCAGATCATAGCAAGTTAACTCAACCCTATAGTGTCTAAGAATGAAGGGGGTCTTAATCACAAAAAAACCGCCATTTTTGCACATTGCTCTAAACACATGAACAATGTGGTTAGACCATATCAATGCCAAATGACAGTTTTTGTCACCTAACTAAAATCATGATAATAAATGTTTGATTTCAGTTGCGCAAATGGCCTTACTGATTCCATTTTTTTGTTTGCGGTAACCTCTACATCCAAGAGCGGTGTCCAAAATGTCCGCTGTTTTGACACAAATTTACAATTTTAAAGGATAATCTTGAAGGAAACCTCCAATCACATCATTTTGTTTTCTGTTAAGCAATTTATCCAAAAAATTTTTTTTTGTTTATTCTTTTATGTTTTTCCCTTTAACACCTAATATTTTACATATCTCGTCAATAGAAACTTTACTTAAGCCGGCGTGTAAGAGAGTGTTCCACCGCTGCAAGTTGTCCATTTCAAATATTGCAATTTGCCAGAAAGTGTGACAACTGGTTACATTATTGCCCATACACATGATGAAAACAAGTCATTTTGGGCTTGTCTCAGCTCTGTATTGTTCTTTCCCCAACTACATTTTATGCCAAGATAACTACGTCATAAATATCTGCAATTAATATGCTGGTTCTTGCACTGCGTTGGAGGAGTGCAAATCCTGGTACATTTAATTCCGTTTTCCTTGCAAACCCCCCACATTAGTTAGTTCAATCGGCATTGCAGCCGAAACATGTCATCCCCCAAACCACCCCGGTGGGGGGGGGGGGGGGGGTGACCTCCCATCGGAATGACACGTTGTACGGCTGTTAAGACCCCTTGTTCCTCAATTCGTTGTCACCCCCAACGAACGTTTTGGAAAATTACAACCCAAAGACCCCCATATTGTTTTTTAAATTATACCACTGTCACCCAAGACCCCTATTTTGGGAAATTTTGAAAAATTTCCCCCAAAGACTTTTATTTCATAAACTTTTGCAAAAATCTCACCCAAAGACCCCCATTTTTTAGAACAATTTTGCAAAATCGCAACTCAAAAAACCCTATTTTTACCATTTGTAGCTCAATATCATTCAAAAACAACCATAAGGTTGCTGGCCGTTACTCTCTCTATGCCAGTTGCGCATTTTGCAAGTATTATTCCTTGAGTTTGTGATTGCTTTCCAACCCTCTATTTGCCGGTTTTTTACGCTGTTAGACTTTTGCTTAGTGTGTTTTTGCTCGATCTTTATACTTGTCCTATTATACTTTACGTAGGGATTTTTTTGATAATTCGGGGAGAGTAATTTGTTTCTTTGGTTTCCTGCTCTATACCCTGGGTTATATTCTTCCGATCCCCGTAGTCTTGTTCCCTGAAGAAGTTTGACAGGATCCAATCCTCCAGAACTAACTTATGCACACCTGAAGTTCATTGACCCTTTGTACGTACGGCGGCTGTCCAATTCTTTGGCCCCCCCCGAAGGAAACACAAACATCGGTGCATAAACCCGCCTAAAGGCATACGAGGCTTCCCGGAGAAGTGGTAATCAATTCTCTATTAGCCCACAAACTATAAAGTACCTTTGCTGTTCGTCTGAGGGTCTGGGAGGGCAGAGGGGGAATGCGTCGTCTCGACGGGGTATGAGTGCTGAGGGAGGGGGTGAGAAGACGTAGGCGCGATCGCTGGTACGACAGGGGGGGGGGTGGGGTGGAAAGGTTCTGGGAGGGATTCTGGGCTTGGGCGAATAGAGGAGTGGCGCCAGTGGGTAGTCCATTTCGCCTTCAATTCTCCATCCTTTCTTCCTGAGCTCCTATTATAACTATCACATCTGGATTCTCCAATTTTTGTTCCAATAGCTGTGACATTGATGTAACATGTTCTAGATGCAGTTCCGGTCAGAAATAGACATTTGCTTGAAATCCATCCCAGTCTACAACCTATGATGCCAATACCATGGCATCGATCCGGGATTCGATATTTTTTTTAAAAGTAAATTTTTGTCAATTACTAGAAGTGAAACATAGTGTCAATGCGATTTTTATCTTCGATCCATGGCAATTATCCTCCACCAACCTTTTAGTTTAACTCTGGAATTTCTTTGTGTCATTCATCAATGTGATCCCAATGTTTGCAAATAAGAACGTCACACGTCCATCAATAATCCTAGCATACTTGAGGTCTTTCCACTATTCAATGAACTGACTCATAGATTTCCCGAGGAGCCGCCCTCCATTTTCAAACAAATCTATTTTTTGCATAATCTGTCCTTATGAAATGGCTAAGTTCAAATTGAAGTCTTCATATAGAAAATCACAACTTTGTTTAAAATTTCGTATCTGCAACTTTGGAATGAGCAGTTTTTTCTGTGACTGTTTTTATTTCTAACTTTATATTTTCATAAGAACAAAAAATTATTTCAAAACTCTGAGTCAGCGTTTAAGAAATTTGCTCAGGACTCTTGACTTCATCTCTTATTACGTTCTTCCTTAGCTACTTCAACTTGTTGGTGGGCTACAATCATGGTGAAGAAGCTGTCTTCCGACTGTTCTATCCTGGACTCCGGTTTTATTGAAGGGTAGTTATGTTCGCACACCCAATGCCACAACATGTTGCTGATGTATGAGAAGGGGGGGGAAGGAACTTGTTTCATAGGAGTTGCCATTATTGTCTCCTCCGCCAAATCCCAAATACTGACATGATACAAAGGTCACAGTCTAAATAATGGCAAAAGAATCCAAATTTGTTGGGCTTGGGTGTTTCCTCTGGTGTTTGACCAACCTCTCCAACTTGATGTTTGTCGACACCATCTGTTGTCTAGTGAATAGACGCATGTGTGCAGTGATTACTCAAGACCTGTATAGATGTAAAACCATCGCATCGTATGAACCCCCTTATTGAGCACTTCTTTTTTGGCTTGTATGTGAAGCATGTTGTGTAGTGCAAAGTTTTGCAATTTTTTCTCTTAAAGCTAGTCTGAGCCTGCATGTCTGTTATATTCTCATGCACCATCAGGAGTACCCTGTTTATCAGCCTTAATCTGCTATACTAGGGGATCCATCAAGCCTTAAAAGGCTCAAAATAAGGTTACCCTAGACTCAAGATCACTAACGATCTGAGAGGTGTTCGGTCAATTCTAGGTGCTGAGTCAAATCTGCTTGCATCAAATTGATGATTGGTGGAAGATGGTGAAATTCTTGTTTTAAAGGGACACTACCCATTTTTATGATAAACATAGCTTGTTTAATACGATACAAGTAGCCATCTTCAAGAAAATTTTTCAATGTCCCTAAGGTCGGGATATTAAATTTGTTTTGATTTTTTTTATTAAATGTTCTGAAAACCTTCTTATACCGCAAATATTAAAGGGGTACTACTGATTTAAGAGCTAGCCAAGTAAACACCAACTCTTAATTCCTTAGATCTATTTTTAAGTCTAAGGTGACTGAATTAGTGACAACAACCTTTTGAGATTTAATAAACATTCCTTTAGATTCAAAGATAATTTTTAAGATTATTTTTAATAATAAACAGTTTTTAACTCATTTATAGTTTATTTTGAATCAAAGGACTTATTTCAAGTAAGCGTTTCACACGGATTTAAATTTTTAAGTCCAAAAAAGGTTTTGTCACTGATTCCAGTCTCGTTAGACTTAAAAATCAGTCTAAGGAATTAGAGAGAACTTGGGTGAATATCATTTGCGCCTTAAACCTTTACACATGGATGGTGGCAACATTGTAACAATAACACATCATACGAATAATACACTAATATTCCCTTTCAAAAACTATAAGTTCTAATTTTGACAATTCAATACGTACTTGACTCCAGGTCTGTCTTTCAGGTGAGGGCAGCATTTTGTTACACATGCTAACTTTACCGTGCTAAACAAAAAGTCTCGATTTGCTATGAAAATTTCAAGGTCGTGATCTTCAGTCTAAAAAGGTCGGGGGGGCACTGCCTATCTTAAGTGACGGTTATGTGTCTCGGCCATCAGGTAAAATTAGGGGCTTTCAGGTAAAATATGTACCAAAAAATAGTAAAGGGGTCATTCATACACAGCATGAATAAGATGAGTGCCATTCAGTATGTAACTTTAAGAGGGGGCCATTGAGGTAACAACCTGACGTGCAAAATTGCCCATAATTTTATCAATTGTTCAAATTGTGCGCGTAGCGTGTGCAAATTTTGATTTGATGTGAAAATGTTTTACAAAGTGGATACTTTTATGGAATCTTGTGAAAGGGGTGGGTTACAGAAAGAAGAAAATGGGGGTTATTGAGTATCTGAAGAGTTAAAAAGGGGTTAATGGGTAAAAGGTAAGACAGCATCACAAAAAATGGGGGTCATTGTATACAAAAAAATTGGAAAGAGTGTCTATCTTGAGTGGCCCGCCCACACCACCACCACCGTGAAAAGGTGGAACTGTAAAATTTCTTTATGTTATGGCCTTCATTTTTTCACAGTGCCTCTTACTCTAGGCACAATAAAGAAACTGATTTTTTAAAGCACAACTGCAGACTTGTCCCATGGGTATTTTCATGATGTGCATGATACAGAACTTGGGGGTTGTGTTACATAACTTGTTTTGGCAACCGGGCTTTTCAAATCCTAAATCATCTCATAGTATGCAGTTGTGCTAAATACCAGTTTGTTTTTATTAATAAAATTAAAATTGGGGGGGGGGGAGGGGTAGGACACGAGCTGCTCGATTTGGGCATTTGGTATATCCCATGCCTAAAGGTACTGTACACAGAAGACATCTCCCAGCTCCACCTCTTCCCGACTACACAAGACCGCATTTTTTTTCAAATCTAGTTATACATTCTTGTTCAAAACGTGCAAATTTAAAATTTTTTATCCGCACCCAGGGATGATTAGTATATGCGAGTTTCCCCGTCGTCAACAAGACAAGGTTGCAAAACGCCTAGCAGTAGAGACACATCATAGAATAACAATATCATCATGTTAATTTGTCGACGCTACTTGTTCAGTCCCCGACAGTTCCATGACTTAAACGATGGCACAAGTGTGTGACATTTCGCTGTCAAGACTGCTCGTCGATTGTTTCGCCGATTTGTTGACGCCAGAAAGGTAGCCTACAGTCACTAGAAGACAACCCGCGACGCGACCCGTCCTCTACCCAACTACACAAACCACATTTTTTCAAAATCGGCTGGCAGTCTTGTTCACACTTACAAAATTTACAAGACAAGAGATGCTCAGTCCCTACAGTAGTCCGGCAGCATCAGAAAATCACAAGATCAAGCATGGCACTTTTTCAGTCCCAATCAGTCCGTACCCCTTTAACATGACAGCACAAGTTGTGCCATGTTGCTGTCCCGACCTTCCCGATTCCACACCCGGCCACAATTTTTTTTTAGCTGCAAGAAAAAAATTTTGGCGCGTGTTTTTCAAATTTGCCACGTTCTTCCGACCACACAAGACTGCGAGACTGTACAGACACCGCCAACTTGGCCAAACTACACCTGAAAAAGGAAATTACTTTTGAAAAATGCCAATCGGCCCCATTTTGTGAACGTCTGGAAGAGTTTGTTAGCAAATCATCGGTTAAGACTACAGAGATTGTACAGAACAGGGTCCCGCAGACCTTGCCCAACACATATGAAAAAGAAAAAAAATGCTCACGATTTCGAAAATTTGCCAATCGGCACTAGTCTGAAGCAGTCTCTGTAAGTGGAAGTGGTTTGTTTTCTAGCAACAAAATCGTCGTAGCCTTAAGAAAAATGATGCTCCGAGGACAAGTCTGTTTTACTAACTTATTGTTCAGTGGACTGTATCTTGAGAACCACTTAACCCAAATGAACAATTTTTTCCGGCTGGAACCTTTGCGATCTGTTTTTTTTCATCCAGTGGTGTAACCATACATTTCCCATTTGGGGGAGGGAGCCAGGCAGGTAGGGGCAAGAGCATGGGGGGGGGGTTGCAAAACACACCTTCTCCAATGACTGGGGTGCCGCTTCCCCCGCCGGTTACGTCACTGTTTGGATCATATCTTTATATTTGCACTTTGTTCTTTCGAATGATGAATGTACTCTAATGCATTATAATAGTTCTTAACAGATAATTATATGATTGTGGTGAATTCTCTCTAAAAAGGCGGGAAACAGAATAATTTTTTGAAGTAATGTTTTTTTTTAAATGTTTTAAACTTGATAAAATTGAGTTGTTAAAATTTACAATGTACACAGATAATGAGCTGGAAGTGAGTGTAGTTTTGTCAGAGGGGATACCATTTTCATCAGAAAAGGGGGGTGCATGAAAAAGCTGGAATGCGTCCTTTTAATAGGGATAACAACAAAATGTGATATTTTTGTAAAAACCTGCCATTTTGATGGGTCTAAAAAGAAATTGTTTGATTGCTATTTATACCCAACCCACTTTAAAAAGCACTTAAATAAATACTCTACACACTAAACAAGTTTTCTGACAGTTTTCTTTCAATTACTATTAACTTTGGTAAACAAGTAATGATAAACCCTGAAGTATGATAAAAACACATTGTTTTTCTCTGGAAACTGATGAAAACATACGATCCTTCTTTGGAAACACCTCACATAAGGACAATATTTGGAACAGAAAAAGTAAACAAATTCTTAACGCTCTAACAACTCTAATTTAGTTAATATTTGATTTTTCAATCTAATTTGTCAATAGAAGAGTGCCCTTTTTTAGACAAACATTACATGAACATGATAATCAAGGCAGCCCATCCTCCAGAGGACCTCTGTGTGCTCTCAAATTATTTATTTCCCTTGATAATCCTTTTTTTCAAAAATACTAGGAAAATTAAGTATTTCCCCTTTAAAATCAACTTTCCACCAACGTGAGGTGATTTTGTATGGTGTATATTCAAAATTAACACCCTCAAATTCACCTAAACACTTCCTAAACCTTTTAGTCATATTAGTGGATCTTGGGCATTGTTTGATAATGCTATTTAAAATTAAATAAGAACAATCGGGTAATTCCCCTTTAAAATCCACTTTCCACAAATGTGGTGATTTTGTATGGTGTCTATTTGAAATGAACACCCTCAATTGACATAAAACACTTCTTAAACCCTTTAGTCAAATTAGTGGATCTTGCACATGGTTTCATAAAGCTATATTTTAAAAAAATAAGGAAAATCGGGTAATGCCCCTTTAAAATCCACTTTCCACCAACTTGACAATTCTGCATGGTACATATTCGGAATCAGCACCCTCGAATTGTCCAAAAACACTTCTTAAACCTTTCAGCCAAATAAGTGGATATTGCGCATGGTTTGATAATGCTATATTTTAAAAAAATAAGGAAAATCGGGTAATTCCCCTTTAAAATCCACTTTCATTCAATGTGGTGATTTTGTAAGGTGTCTTTTTGAAGTCAGCACCCTCAATTGACATAAAACACTTCTTCAAACCTTTAGTCAAATTAGTGAATCTTGCACATGGTTTCATAAAGCTATATTTTAAAAAAATAAGGAAAACCTGGTAATGCCCCTTTAAAATCCACTTTCCACCAACTTGACAATTTTGCATGGTGCATATTCGGAATCAGCACCCTCGAATTGTCCAAAAACACTTCTCAAACCTTTTAGTGTATCTTGAGTAGGGTTCCCTCAAATATGCCACCCATGGATCCCCTACTACTAGTTCTTCATGTTGATCAGGTTCATCTGCAGAACATTCAGTCTCTGTGTGACAAATTGGGTGAGCGACATGTTTCCTTTCCTTTCTCATAGGAATTAAACATCATATGCCAACTCTTCCGAGGCCTGTTTACAAGAGCAAATAATTAAAATCATAATGAAATAAGGCCTCAAGGCATCAGCAACAGAATGCATTGTGATACCCTACAATATAAATAAAAAAAATGCTGATCGAGTCCAAAATGGAATCAGTCGAAGGCAGCTTAGCCACAATTGCTAGCCTCAAACAATGATTTGACAAGCAGCTTAAGAAATACCTAAGAGACAGAAAGTTCAAGGAGTCCTTGACAAGTATGTTAGAATTATAGATAGACGTGATCGATTTGCAACATCGGGATCCACATGCTATGAATTAAAAGCAGAACAGGGTATGATCAAATGCCGAGAAATTCCAGAGTTAACGTATAAGTTGGAGGAACCTGATCAAAGACTAATCCTGCATGCCCACTTTGCTTCACTTTAAGTACTTCAGCCTTGAGGTGGTTGTAATATTTTCTCCGGATACCGATGTCATGGTATTGGCATCAGCTGCTTGTGGACTGGGATGGATTTCAAGTAAATGTCTATTTCTGACTCAAACTGCATCTGGAACACGTAACAATGTCATAGCCATTGGAACAAAACTTTAAGAATCAGCGTGTGATGGGCTTATATAGGAGCTTATCCACTTACAGGCAGTGACAATATGTTTGCTTTCGAGGGCAGAGGGAAATTTAGGATATTGTGGCTACTAAAGATGATAAGTTTCTATGATACCACATTCTTTGAAACCTCCATCTCACACGGGCCATGGATATGAATTGTAACGGCTCCAAGTGAAATTCAAATTGATTGGATGGACATACTATAGCACCATCGTTTTTTTGGGATGACATGTTGTTTTGGGGATGATCTTTTTTTTTGGGGATGACTTTGTTTGGTTATAAAATTCCGATTGCCCACTTCCAACCAATGGGGGTGAAAGAAAATGGACTGAAATGTACGTGATTTGCCTTGTGTCAAAAGAAGTGCAAGACCTCAGCCTATCAATGCAACTATTTATCCTGAGATTCTTCGCATATACTTGGGGAGAAGACTACATAACTGAGATAAAGGACAAATGAATCTTGCTTTTCATCATGTATGTATTGCCTAAGTGTGGGCAATATTGTAGCAACTCCCAAAATATAGTTTTATCACACTTTTGGCAATTGCTATTTGAAATGAGCAACTTGGAGCAGTTAAAGCAATTGGCACATATTTTTGAAGAGCGGCCCCCAATTTTCAAAAATTTTGATATTTGTGCACAGTTTACGTTTGGTGAATTGCTAGCAAACTATACCTGAGAACGAAATGCAACAAAATGCGTATTTATCACAAAATAAGCGATTTTTTAGTTAGAATTGGGATCCCAGATTGGACTTGAACGCAGAGCTGGAATGCTACGTTTATGTCCCGTCCCATGATGAATAGTGCCACCTCGATAAAATGACCTCTTAACTTGACTTGCCCGAATATAAAACAACTAATGGATGAGCGATAGACACGTACATGCTGCTATTTCCGGCTATTTTCACATGGAGGCCGTTCCAGCAGCCGTTGAATTATTATCGGGGATCCCCTGATAATATATTCTAGTACAAAATTCCTTCGTTTTGGACACCATCGACATTTTCGAGGCTAACCATTCACAGTATAGTTTACTAGCCATTACAAATGGCCACCGTGTAAAATCTCAAATTTTTAAAAAAATTGGGGGCGCCCTTCAAAAAAATGTGCTAATATTGCTTTAAAGCATGCTAAAAGCAGTTGTTAAGTAGAGTTTTCTATTTAAGAGCTGTGTAAAATGTTTTTAAAGTGAAATCACATTCATTTGGGGTTCCTGGGTGCCATTTTGGATGCTATTATATGTACTTCTAATCCGTACAAAACCTTAAAATTTATTGAGCACATTGTCCAGTAATGGAGTACAGTACTTGATCATTTAGCCTTTACATATATAGATGTGCTTAAAACTGTGTTTTTGTGATTGTTACACATTTTACTTTGGGCGCTATAACTTTTTTGTCGGATATGTAGAGCTGGCCCTTTCACAGTGCATATTTTATAGTGACAAAGTCCTACAAAGTATAAATTTACTCATTACTAAGAACTTTCATGTGTAGAAAAATGTCTCTTTCTTGATCCCTTTTTGGAAAAACCTAAAAAAACTCACATTTTTGCTGCATAATTCTAATGTATACCACCTTAAACCCCTTAAGCATGGTATAACTGTAAAAATTGTATTTGCTTTAAAATGACACCAATCACAAGCTGATTGGAGGCTTTCTCTTCAACCCGTTACCTTAAAAAACCGTGTTGTCCAAAGCAGGCGGCCCATTTTGGCCGCCATCTTGGATTTAGAGGTGACCCGCAAAAATTGAATCAGCAAGGCCATTGTAGCAACCTTGGAATCACACATTTATTAATAGTAGTGACAATAATGTTAATTAGCATTTTATATGGTATTGACACACACATTTGTTCACGGTGGTTTAGAGAAAAAATGTGCAAAAATGGGCGTGTTGTTTTTGTGATGAAGACCCCATTCATTCTTAGACGCTATAACTTTTAGGTTAAACTGGGTATGATCCAGTGCTTTTTCAACACAAAATACATATTATCTTAGTGCAATTCCTGAGAAGTCTTGATCCATTTATGAAGAACAATTTTGAATATACGGGTAGAACGTATTTCAGTCCCACATCATTTTTTGGTCCGGTCGCTTAGGCGACCCGACTATAGGAAACGACTGCTCTCAAAATTGCGAAGTATTCTATTCTCCTAGCGAAGGTCATTTCATTAACTAGTTTCTTTTTTGAAATTGATCTACGTACTACTATTATTTTTGGAGTTTTCGTGTTTGGTGTGTAATGCGATGCAATTTCAGACAAAGAATAACATCACTGCATGTTTGAAATGGCCTTAAAAAGCACTTTCATTTGATTTTAGTCTCTGTGAAGCTTCTTTTTGATGGGAGTTGGTTAAACGTTGCAGGGATAGATAAAGGGCGGGTAACAAATAGGAGAGCTATAAGTAAGAAAATGATCAGGCCACGTAGTCTATACTACGTACTGATTGAAGCTTTTCCATGTATTTGTTTTGATATTATTTTAGACGAAGTGTTTTAGTTAACATCTTTATTTGAACGACAGGAAGGTGTACCTACATTAAATTAAAGGCTTACAATTTGAGATGCAGTTTTAACACATTGCGCCACTTGGCCGTTTTTTCTATTTTCTTTATTTGAAATGATAGGAAGGTGTAACCTATGTTAATTAAGCTTATATTTGGGGATTCAGTTTTCAACACATTTTGCGCCGCAATTGGGCTTTTTTTTCTATTTTCTTTATTTGAAATTACAGGAAAGTGGAAACCTAGTTAATTAAAGCTTATAACTTGGGGATTCAGTTTTACACATTTTGCGCCCAATGGGCGTTTTTTATTTTTTCCTTTTTTGAAATTGTCAAAAGTGTAACCTTGTTAATTAACGTTATAACTGGGGATTAGTTTTTAAACACATTTTGCGCCAATTGGGCGTTTTTTCTATTTGCTTTATTTTGAAATGACAGGAAGGTGTAACTATGGTTTAAATTAAAGCTATAACTTGGATTCATTGTTTAACACTTTTGCGCCAATTGGGGTTTTTTCCTATTTTCTTTTTTGAAATGACAGGAAGGTGTAACCTATGTTAATTAAGCTTATAACTTGGGGATTCAGTTTTAACACATTTTGCGCCCATTGGGCGTTTTTTCTATTTTCTTTATTTGAAAGACAGGAGGTGTAACCTATGTTAAATTAAAGCTTATAACTTGGGGATTCAGTTTTAACACATTTTGCGCCCAATTGGGCGTTTTTTCTATTTTTATTTGAAATGACAGGAAGGTGTAACCTATGTAAGTAAGTTAAACTTTGGGGATTCAGTTTTAACACATTTGGCGCCAATTGGGTTTTTTTCTATTTTCTGTTGATTTGAATAACCGGAAGGTGTACCTATGTTAATTAAGCTTATAACTTGGGTATTCATCTTACACATTTTGTCGCCCAATTGGGCCGTTTTTCTATTTTCTTTATTTGAATGGGCAGAAGTGTAAACCTATTTTAAATTAAGCTTATAACTTGGGGCTTCAGTGTTTAACACCTTTTGCGCCCAATTGGGCGTTTTTTCTATTTCTTTTTGAAATTAATAGGAAGGTGTAACCTATTTAATTAAAGCTTATAACTTGGGGATTCAGTTTTAACACATTTTGCGCCCAATTGGGCGTTTTTTCTATTTATGTATTTTGAATGACAGGAAGGTTAACCTATGTTAAATTAAAAGCTTTTACTTGGGGATTCAGTTTTGTAATACATTTTTGCGGCCCAATTGGGCGTTTTTTCTATTTCTGTTATTTGAAATGATAGGAATGCGGTAACCTATTGTTAATTAACGCTATACTTGGGATTCCGTTTAGCACTTTTAGCGCCCAATTGGGCGTTTTTTCTATTTGCTTTATTTGAAGTGACAGGAAGGTGTACCTTTGTTAAATTAAAGCTTATACTTGGGATTCATTTTAACCACATTTTGCGCCCAATTGTTTCCTTTATTTGAAGTGACAGGAAGGTGTCAACTTTTGCTTAAATTTAAAGCTATAACTCGGGATCAGTTTTTACATTTTGCGCCCAATTGGGCGTTTTGTCTATTTCTTTATTTGAAATGACAAGGAAGGTGTAACCTTTGTTAATTAAGCTTATAACTTGGGTATTCAGTTTTACCTTTTGCGCCCAATTGGTGCGTTTTTTGTCTATTTTTCGAGGAACACGAAGGAATTATTGAACTGACAGGACTGTGTAACCTATGTTAATTAAGCTTATAACTTGGATTCAAGTTTTACCATTTTGCGCCCAATTGGGCGTTTTTCCTATTATTCTTTATTTGAAATGACTTTTTTTTTTTTTTTTTTTTTAAATTTAAGCTTATAACTTGGGGATTCAGTTTTTTAACACATTTTGCCTGCCCCAAGTGGGCGTGTGTTTTCTTTTTCTTATTTGAAATGACAGGAAGGTTTACTCAATGTTAAATTAACGCTAAACTTGTGAGGTCAATGTCACACCCAAGGCAAAGGTCAATCGGAGATCAAGTGTAAACAAGGTGATTGGTTCTAATGCAATTCTATGCTCATGGTATAAACCATCCTACTTTATATATCGTTTGATTTTCTTTTTTATAGAAAAACATGTTTCTGTAATAAAAGGCAACTAAAAACTAGAAAACATCTACTCCTTTAAATGCTTTTTTAATATTATTCTTATTTCTGTAAAATATGCCGCGACCCTACACAGTTTTTTTTTAATGACTTGTTTGAAAAAAAAATGGCAAAAATATTCGTTTTGGCCCCAAAACGGTGGGTAGATAACAATGAAACCCCAAAGGTTGGTATCATCATGTAGATAATAACTTATCTTCATAGAAACCAAAACAAGGTGATGAAGGCTCATATATGATATACCCTCAAAATACTGTCGTTAGCCAAAACCATTTGGCCGCCATCTTGGATTCAAGGTGACCGCAACAAAATGTACTAGCACCCTCTCATATTATCATACAAACTAACAAAAAATCTAGGTGTGCTTAGTTGTAGTGATCTGGCAAGTCCTTCTTATTTTTTGATTTTGAGCCCTCCCACTTAAAACTGGAAGATCCACTAGCATGCAGGACATTTAAGGACTGCTGGAGAGGTGCGAAATGGGGTTTCAGATGGTCGCCCATATCTCTCGTCCCAGATCCTACTAGGCATGCTAGGACATAGTCAGGATCTGCTGGAGAGGTTGGCGAAATGGGTGCAGAATGGTCGCACAATTCTCCTCTGATCCACCGAGCTATATTTACTTACTAGAGTGGCGACTAGCACGTTTCGAATGAAAGCCGTGCGTAGTTGTGTCCGCACCTGCGCGGAGCAGGATATTTCCCGGCCTCCTCGAGCGATTTGGGTAAATTTGGGGTAATGCTGACAGCGGGGGATTTCGACTACCAAAATTGCAGCGTAATATAACGGCGGACCGTTTATGCTGCGTGGATTTTGATGTTCTCGCATTGGTGGTTCTTATTTTCATCCACATTTTGCTTTTATGTTTTTCGCTTGACCTCGAACATCGACATATAAACATAAAAATACCAGAACTTGCAATTTACTTCTTTTTTCTGTCTTTCCTTTCTTCAGCTTTCTCTCCTGCATTCGTTTCTTTGTTTCTTCTTTCTTTTTTAGTTTCTTCCTTGTCATTTTTCCTTTTTTCTTTCGTTTTTTTCTTTTTAGTGTTCTTTCCTTCTTTTTAGTTTTCTGTTTTCTTTCTTCTCTTAGTTTTCTGTCTTTTTTCTTGCTTTTTTAAATTTTCTTCCATTTCATTTTATTTTTTCTTTTAGTTTTATTCTTGTCTTCCTTTGTTTTCTTTCTAATTTTCTTTCTTTTTTCAATTTTCTTCTGTTAGTTTTCTGTTCAGAAGGGGAAAACGGAAAGTACAAATGGGATAATTCTGTTAGCAATCATATTATTTTGTATTATTGCTTGTTTTGTTTTTCACATTTTGTTTATTGTTTTGCACTTACCACCGGATCAGGTAACTATTTTCACATGTTGATTTTCAATTTCGACTCGTTTTAAAAAACGACTCATTTTTTTCTTATTTCAGTTGTAATTTCCTTTTAAGTGTTTTCTTTGTCTGATACCGGCCTATTTTTTGAACTGTCAGTTCTTTAAAACACGTGTAAATCCTCAAGAAGAGTAAGAACCCAAATTAACGGGGAAGAAAAATGCGGAGAAAAGGATTATCTTCAACTTGTTTGTTTGTTTTGTACAAATTGAAATCACACAGACGACAACACTAAAGAAACAAAACAATGTAATTAAAGTATGTATTTGCTCACGGAACGCAGCGCTTACAATTTTGGCGGAGCGCCGAACGTTTTTATTTAGGGCGCATGAAATACGCACGCTGTCAGCCATTTTTGTTTTTCAAACTAGGCTTCCAAACAACATTCCCCACGCGCGCGGGACTACCGGCCCCTGCTCGATCCCCTACTCGCGCCGGGGTCCGCCTGTCGCGTCGCATTCCCAGCAAATAAAAATTGCATGAAAATTATCGCTATGCCCAGCTCTAAGGGATGGGTGGTATTCCCCATATTTATTCATTTGGCGTCCGGAATGCGTCGGGTAACAATGCGTCCATAGAAACCGTTAGCCTTCTTGTAGAATACACTGTCTACGCCGTTAAAGGGTAAGTTATGAACTCTTAATGGCATAAACGGCATTACTGCACGGTTTTTTAGGTTGTTATTCCAAAAAAAAGCCATTGATGTGCATTGGGAAAGCTTTCGATCCGATCCTGAAAATAAACCGATATCCGAATCAACAACCACAGCTCAGAGTCAAAGTCAATCAGCTACAGTTCTTATGATCATGATACTGATTCTAAATAGATCGTTCGTAAGGTTGAACGTGTCCGTACCTACCTCCTAAAACGCTACGCACGGGAGGAGAGTATTGAAAAAGCCGGGGTGGGTGCGCAGCGTATCCGATGCGGAATAAGCAATTCAGAATCGTACAAAAAACAGCCACGTTCTTTGAAACATTTTACCTTTAATTTTTTATGTAGTCCTAAATTATATTGGCAATATCCTCTACTAATTTACGCCCACCGTCGTAGAGGGCGCTATTGAGACCCCTAGCTTCTGATGAAAATACAACGTTCAACATGAAAAAACTACCATAGAGCATTCTGCCTCAATTACAAAAATATTCTTGCGAATCCACCAAAGGGCAGGGCCGGAGTGGTAATATAAATGTAGGATAAAAATGCACTGCTTATTCCTTAACATTTGTTTGTAACCAGTATTCATACCTCCCCCCCCCCCCCCCCTCCCCCCCCGAATAAATATCCCCACCACTTCATGGTTTGTGTACCTCTAACTTTAAGCGCCTCCTTTAAAAAAACACCCTTAGCTCACTTAACCCATAAACCCTTGAAAAGTTACAGTAATAAGCCAAATTAAAATCAATTAAAAAACTAGGAAAAAATTAGATGTATTCCGTAACATTCATCCATAGTGCACCCCCCCAGAATAAATACCACCAACACTTGGTTCTCGTTAACCTCTGCTTAACATTCTTCCCCCCCAAACTACCGAGCCCCTCTTTTGATGGCGTAAAAGTCCCCCAAAGAAAGCCCCTTTTATTTCCCTCCGGGACGGGTGCTACTTAAGATTGGTGCTAGTCACTTTATTATAAATCCCTTAAATACCGGCCCACCTCCTATACTTCCTGTACAAAAATGGCCAAAGTGGGTGTACTTAAGGGTTAGTATATATAGGAGCGTGAAAACACTTATTATAGTCCCTTATACGCCCACCCCCCTATACTTTGCTGTACAAAAATGGCCAACCAAAGGGGTGTATAAGGGCAGTATATTATAGAGCGTCGAACACCTCTTATATAGTACCTAATAAGCCCACCCGCTCTACTTTACTGTGTGTAAAAAAATCGGAAAAGTGGGTGATTTATTAAAGGGAGTAATAATATAGTGCTGGCCATTAATCGTATTTAATATTTTTTAGGCCTACAGGATATATTGTACGGGAATTAAAGCTAATGTTCAAGAATTTTGTTATTTATCAACATCATAAGTTTGGAGACAAAATAATAACAATTGCTCCCATGTGTAACCGGGACTCCGGGCCTCGTAATAGTTAGGAGCTGCAGGTAGCAGACGACGTTCACTGTCTCCCTCTATTACGTGTTTGAGCTTTGCGTTCAACAATCGCATTTCGGACAGGCGTGATACTGTAGCGCCCTCATATAACATTTACAAAATATCCTTGCGGTTCCACCAAGGCAGGCCGGACATGGATAGAAAGTAGAAAACTGTTGGGAATATGAGAAAAAATATGCGAAAAAAAGTTGTAATTGTAGCCAATTTAGTTTTAGGTTTTAAAATAGTCCTAAACATTAAGAGTTTAGGGTTAGGGTTTGGGTTAAGGGGTTAGGATTACAGTTTATTTTTAAATATTGTTGTACCCTAACAAATAACCAAAACTAAACAAAACACAAAGTGAAAACTATTAAATCTATAGGTATAACCCTAACCCTAAATACCTAACCCTAACACCTAAACCCTAACCCTAAACCCTAAACTTTAAAGCTCATGGAATATTTGTGTATCATGTTAATAAATATAATTAAGAAACTAGTAATGCGAACCATGGAGTAGGGTGTTGTAGTGAGGGGAGTAACAGAGTCGCCCGCGGGTTTCCGAGTGTGAGGTTTCTGTTTTAATCAATTTACACTTGAACATATCTCTTATGGACCAGCAATAACTATTAAAAAATGCATGCTTATTCCGTAAATTGTACATATACTCCCCTTGCAATAATAAATACACCCCACCTCATGGTTGTAGATTACCTCAACGCCCAAAAGGTATACAGTATTCTTTAAAGTAAAGTAAAAAACGTTAGAAAATTAGCTTTATTCCGTAATGTACATCCATGTAGGAATATGATTAACGTGGAATGCAACCCCCCGGCAATAAATACCCCACCACTTGTCTCGTTTGCTTTTGCTTCTGAACCTTCTTCCCACAAAAACATACCAAGCCCCTTCGTTGATGGCTGTTAAAAGTCACCCCAAAAAGAAAGGCCCTTTTCTGTCCCATCCAGGAGGGTGCTAATTACGATTGATGCTATTCAAGTTCTATATTATATTACTCCCTTCAATACGCCCCACCCCTCCTATACTTATGTACCAAAAAATGGCCAAAGTGGGGTGTATTTAAGGAGTATATATAGAGAGGGTCAACCGCATTATATAGTCATTAATATGCCACCTCCTATACTTTACTGTACAAAATGGCCCCAAAGGGGGTGATTAAGGGAGTATATATAGAGAGGGTCAAACGCTATTATATAGTCCTAATATGCCCTTTTATTCCCTCCTATACTTTACTGTACAAAAATGGCAAAGTGGGTGTATTAAGGGAGAATATAGAGAGCGTCGAACACTCTTATATAGTCCCTTAATACCCCCACCCGCCAGAACTTTACTGTGTGAAAAATCGGGCAAAGGGTTAGTAAGGGAGTAATCTATGTTAAGATTTTTTTAGGCCTACATGGATGTATTTTACGGAATAAAGCTAATTTTCAAGAATTGCTATTTATTCAACATCGGAGTTTGGAGACCAATAAATAAAAAATGCTTACATTTAAACGGGGATCGGGACTCGTCATGTTTAGGAGCTGCAGGTAGACAGCTCCTACTGGACGACAGGCACCTTAAGCTCATTAATATTAACCTGTTATAATACATTAAGAAAATCGTAATGAGAAACCATGGAGTAGGGTGTTAGTGAGGTGATGTGCCAGCGGGTTTACGAGTGTGAGGTTTCCGTTTTAATCAATTTACACTTGAACATATCTCTTATGGACCAGGAAAATAGTAAAATGCATGCTTTATTCCGTAACTTGTACATATACCCCCCTCGAATAAATACCCCCACCTCATGGTTGTATATACCCCTAAGCCCAAAAGGTTACAGTAATTATTAAAGTAAAGTAAAAACTTAGAAAATTAGCTTTATTCCGTCATGTCCGTAATGTACATCCATGTAGGCCTATGATTAACTTGAAATAAATGCAACCCCCCCGGAATAAATACCCCACCACTTGGTTCTCGTTCCCTTCTTGCTTAACCTTCTTCCCCCAAAACCTACCAAGCCCCTCTTTTGCTGCTTAAAAAAGTGCCCCCAAAAGAACGCCCCTTTCGGTCCCTCCGGGAAATGGAGTTGCTAATTAAGATTGATGTTATCACTTCTTATATTAATTACTCCCGTAATAGCCCCACCCTCTATACTTTACTTGTACATAAAAGACCAAAGGGGTGTATTAAGGGAGTATATATAGAGCAGTCGAACACTCTTAATAGTCCCTACGCCCACCCTCCTATACCTTTTACTGTACAAACAATGGCAAAGTGGGTGTCTTAAGGGAAGTATAGATAGAGATGTCAAAGCATTATATAGTCCCTTGAATCCGCCACACTCCTATACTTCACTGTGTAAAAATCGGCAAAGTGGGTGTATAAAGGGGAGTATATATAGAGAGCGCATCGGACACTATATATGTCCTTAATCGCCCCACCCTCCGATATTTAACTGTGTAAAATTATCGGCAAAAGGGGTGTATTAAGGAGTATATATAGAGTGTCGACCTTACAATCTATTTAATGCTTTTAGTCCTAACATGGATGTATGTTACGGAATAAAGCTAATTTTCAAGAATTTGTGCTATATCTGCCCACAATTATAGTTTGGAGACAAATCAACCTTTCGTCCTTTTTTATGACGGACTCTTACTGTTTAGTAGTCAGGTAGCAGACGACATTTTCACTGTCGCCCTCTATCTCTGTGTAAAGCATGGTTCACACAATAGATTTTGACAAGGGTGCCTGTCGTGTTATCAATTTACACGAAGTCCTTTTGCGTGCCATTTCCTGTACACAACTTGTGAGTATTAAGTTAGGGGTCTTACGACGTCTATCCATGTCTGCCTAAAGGTGGCATCCTATATTACAATAAACGACGTACGGGGCACCTTGAGACCACGCTATTGCGGTAAAATAAGTTAAACATTAAAAACAATACCATAGCGCCCTCAAATAACATTACAAAATATCTTGCGGTTCCACAAAGGCAGGCCGGACATGGAAACTTGTGAATAAAAAAATATGCTGCGAAAAATGTTAATTGCGCAATTTTTTTTCTGTTTTACACAAAAATAAGTATCACAAGATAAGAGTTTAGGGTTAGGGTTTAGCGTTTGGGTTTAGGGTTAGGGTTTAGAGCAATGGTAGGGTAAGGTTTAGGGGTAGAGTTTAGGGTTAGGATTACATTTATCTTTTAACTATTTGTTTTGTAACCCTAACAAATAACTAGTAAACTAAAACACTAACTGAATCTCTTAAATCTATAACCCTTAAACCTAAGCTCAGTAAGGTGTATTCTGTTAATAAATGTCATTAAAAGAAATAAAAAGAAATAGTAGGAACCATGGTGTGGTGAGGGGAGTGGGTTTTAGAGTGTAATGAATCAGGTAAATGCCAGATAATAACGAGGTTTCCGTTTTTTAATCAATTTCCACTTGAACAAGTCTTATATAATAAGATTCAATCTGTTATGGACCAGAAAATAGTATGAACTTCGTTAACTTACCCCCACCCCCCGAATAAATTACCCCCACTTCATGGATGTATATCCACTCCCCAACCCTTACCCCTAGCATGGGGACAAGTTACAATAAAATAATTAAAATAAAGTAAAAACTTA
>JAMKCH010049674.1:0-17676 GCA_023653785.1 Ophioderma brevispina | reverse complement strand
CGATTAAGTATTTGATTCAATATAAACTTCCTTTTATTTATTCAAAGGACCCCAACAATTGCAAAGGAAACCCTCACTACCTGCCTACTGTATGAACTTTTTCACGCACAAACAAATTGATTTCCGCGGGAAAATACCAGGCAAAATGATTGTGTGCGCGCGCACTCAGTGCCGCACGAACAGCGGTTGATCTGTCATTTTTTTGTTTACCACGACATTTCTAGAATATTTTGATTTTCAGGGCCGCTTTTATCAATGGGAAAAAAGTGAGAAAAAACTAAGTTTTAAATGTAATTGATGAACGTCATACATTGTTTACTCCGTCACCCAAAATATACTTGTATCTTGCATGATGATTAAAGCTAATTTAAATTTCAATCTCTAAAGATAACCCCAGCCCTCTGCCCAGCCCCAGCCCAATTAATGTAGTCTCTTCCAATGGATGGGTGGCACGTATATGCGTCTGCAAAACACCACCAAGTCGTGGGAACCCCGAAAGAGGACTAGTCGTCGTGACGGTTTGCCGAAATTGTGCTCCACGAGCATACATGGTCCACTACCATTGACAAGGAGGGGGGGGGCTGGGAAAAATATGGGGGAGTCATGTAAATTTGATTGGCCACCAAATAGGAAGTCATGTATTTTTTTTTGTATGGATTACAGGGTCAGTAATAAAATTGTAAAGACAGCCATCCAAGTATCATAAATGTGTTCAGAAAAAAAATTATGGTGGGCATTTTGTTACAGCTGGCAACAATGTCAGATCAACTGCTCATATGGTCTAGTTTCTCATAAGAGTTGTGCCAAAAATACAAAATTTATTTTTTTTGGCTTTTTGGGACAAAAAAGATTGATTTGGGCCAAAAAGATGATTTTGAGATTTTGATGTTATTGATATCTTCAAAACAAGCTTCATCAGAAAATTCCACTTTAAAGTGATTTGGACTATAGTACGTCTAAATAACAATTAAAGATAATTAAAAACGAAAAAAAAGCATTTCCGAGCATTAAGTCATTTTCTCAAAAATATGTTTATGTGAACTTATGATGCACATAACTGTTAAAGTAGCACAAAGCATCAAAAAACATTAACACAGTTCTGTTTGACATTAAAAGTGTGGAACTGCTTTTACTTTTAAGTAGACAATTACAGTGTGGTTAACTTTAAGGGGCAATCTAGGATATGTTGCAATAATTGCTGTATCATCGGATGAACATTCACATAGTGATTGTGGCCCGAAAATTGGATTTTCTTATCCATCTGTATTTGTAACTAGAACGCATATAGTTTTAGATGAAAAATCAGTTTTAAGCAATATGAGCTATATTTTAATGTCAGTCAAAAAACAAAGGAAGTAAAAGCTTTCCAGAGCAATTAAGGTAAGTTCTCAACATAAAGTATATTTGAACACAATGATTTAAAAACACATACGTCTGATCAGTAAGCCACACAACCCCCCCACCCCCAAATCATAAAACATGTTAAAACTGATTTTGAATGACCCCAAAAAAACACGATTAATGCTGTCACTTTTTAATAGAAATAAAGCTACATAGTTTTCCCATGTCCGGAAACCCCATATTGGACCCTCAACAGCATATTTGAATTTGCTAAATCCATTGCATTCACTGACTCGTTTTTAATTAATTATTCTATCCGAATTTATGATAAAAGGTCTTTACAATACAATATTCCAAGACTTTGTCTTTGTGTTCCTAACTTCAGATGATCTGTAGGACCAACAAGAAGTACCCACTGGAAAGTTCGACGACCCCCTGACTGCGCACGAATCGGGGCGATGATCTTAGAAACAGTGATTCTGATCATTTTGGGGCTCGTTCCACCGGTTGACCTTTCCACGGGCGGGAGAGCGAAACACAGTGAGCCCGTCTGGGCGGCGCGGGCCCAGACAGGGGGAGAGTCAGGCTTGAATGTAAGTATACGGAGATTATGGTGATATGACTCGCCACGGGGGAGGGGGAAATCACCTACATCCCTAGTACGTTCCAAATTCAAGCCCACTTTTGCCACAGATTGCAACTGGCAGAGTCAACCGGATACCAGAGTGCCCCTTTTAGGGCAATAAGGCACCGAAGCTTATGGTATATGGTCTCGCCGGAGAAGTTGCAAAACCAATAATAGGAAGAGTTGCACTTACCGACTTCAATGGGTTAAGTTCTAAAGAGAGCTGTGGCGACTGGAAGATGTGGAGGCTTGTGTGATGACGAGGAAGCCTTGATGATAGGCTCCTAGCTGCCGTCGAACGCTGCGTACTAGGACATCTCAGAGATAAACTTGTTGGAATGTAGAAGGACAAGCCCCCATACCATAACGTCCATGACATCTTGTATAGGAAGCTCCCCGGTAGGAGGCCCAAGCAGACGCCTGAGATCGTACGTCGTGAAGCTCCTTTGTGCGTCCCCGTCAGACGAACCTCCGTACTAGAGGCGCTCCTTAGACTGCCACGATCCATCTGACTAATGTTGTCTTGGAGGCCGGGGCGAAAGGCTTTTGAGTTGTGAGGAAAAGGCTGGTCGCGAGCCCCCCTTAGGGGAGTCTTGCTGAGGTAAAACTCAAGGCTCTAACTGGACACCAGGGTCTTCATCGCTTGAACCCACCCATAAAGCTTGTCAGAAGATCTGGGAGGATGATCGGTGTGGAGTGAGCTGAGAGATTGATTCTGGGCCAGGTAACCTGAATCGGGGAAGAAGGCGAGCAGCATTCCCTGATGACCGGTCATGAAGCGCGGGCGAGTCGACACGGTGATGCTCCGCCAAACCCCAGATGATGGCTCCTACGGCCGTGCGGCAACTCCTGAGTGTGCATGGGTTGGCTCCATCTTCAAACCACCTGCATCAGGAGGTCCGCCACCTCCTTTAGAGGTGCCGCAGAGGTCCACTGGTGATTCCCTGCAACCGTTCCGAGTAGTTGACCAGTCTGAGAATTCTAAGTCTTCCTGGTTGTAGGTCTCCTTGACTCTCCCGCCAGGCGCGGGCGTGGAGCGCAAGGCTGCTGCTCTGTAGGACTGGATGAAAGTGGCCATGCAGTCAGGTTGAACGCCTTCAGAGTCTCCATCGGAAGGGACCCCCCGGAGTCTTATTCAGGTCCGTCCTCAGTGGAAGAGTCAACGGTTGCGCGTACAGCAGCGACAGGAGTCTTGGAAACCACGGTTGGCGAGGCCCAAATCGGGCACACCAGAATCATGCGGCAGTTGCCTGTCATGGTGAACTTGAGAACTCAAGGAAACTAGGGCGATCGGGGGGAAGGCTTATACTGTGAACTCCGTCCCACTGCATTGTCATGGCGTCCTGTGAAGGGCCGTCTGAGTCCCTGGCCACGAGCAGTATGTCGGGAGTTGGGCGTTGAGGCGGTTTTGCGAACAGGTCCACGTGGGGGTGTTCCAGGCTGTTGAAAACTATTCTGCAATCTTGGGTGGAGGTGCCACTCCACTGACGACCCGGACTCTTCGATGGACCCGACTTCCCGGATGGCTTCCTCGATAGGGCTTCTGCCAGGGTGTTGTCTTCCCAGGGAAGGTGTGAAACGGCTGTCAAGGTGATCCGATGACGAGACCACACACTCCAGGACTTTGTCGGTAGGCAAAGGGGGCAACTCCTGGTTCCACTCCGTTGTTGTTTATGTGGGAGACGACAGACATGTTGTCTCACAGGACTAGACGTGACTGCCCTTGACTAGATGGAGCCCAAAGTCTGTGTCAGCGCCAGATTGAATGCCCAACCAGCTCGTGTTGATGTGTGCTTGGCCAGCTTCCTGGTCCAAGTCCCGAGAGAGGCGAATGTCTCCTACGGGGCTCCCACCCGCTCGTTGATGCGTCCGTCGTGGAAATGAAGAGGAGGATAGTTTACAGTCAATAGTTTTATTACCATGCATAAATAAGGATAATATTACCAGACTTACTTGTCACTATATTTGCTAAATGTGTGTGAACAAAGTAAGTTAGGATATAAAGGCATGATACCAATACAAATTAATCAGTACATTAATTCGTTTGGCAAGCTTTTACAAAAGGTAAGTAATACTTTACTGAACTCTTGATAATTAAGTAAAACTGTATTCTTATACTAGGCGTTAAGATGCAATAGTTAATTATATAAAAAGGTAAAAGAGTAAGTAATTTAATTATGTGAGATCTTGTAAGTCTTGATGTTCCCTGTGCATTAGTCAGATGATGTTAGTCAATTACATAATTTGGAGGCAGAATGTTTAAAAGACCATAATACTTAACTTTTCTTTGTTTTTTCTACACTGTGAATTGTTATTATGACCTCAAGTGTGTCGTTCAATTGTTTCATACTGATTTTTAACTAAAGATATGTGAAGTATCAAGTACATTTACAGGGGAAATTAGCAAAATCAAATTTTCAGTCCATAATCCAACAATTTTGATTGATTTCTTGTGACTTAAACCAATATTAACATGACCCTAGACTGCCCCCTAAAGGGTAAACACCGCTTTACTTGTTTTTTTCTAAAATTAAAAAGTGAAGGAGCATGTATTTTAGCGTGTCAGTCAAAAACTGTTTTAACATGGTTTAATGATTTGTGCTACTTCAACATGTTTCTAAATCATTAGTCAAATATACATGTTGAGAAAAGACCTTTAAATGCTCTGGAATGTTGGTATTTTCTTTGTTTTTATACATTAATTGTTAATTATGACTATAACATAGCCCATAACAATTACAGTGAAAGAGAAAATCCAATTTCGGACCAAAATTACGATGTGAATGTTTATCGATGATATATCAATCATTGAACATATCCTAGATTGCCCCTTTAAAGTTAACACTACTGTAATTTCTACTTAAAAGTAAACGAATTCACACTTTAGGTCAAACAGAACTGTGTTAATGTGTTTTTATGATTTTGTGCTTACTTTTAACATGTTATGTACCATCATTTAGTTTGAAATAAACAATATTTGAAGAAAACGACCTTAAAGCGCTGGACATGCTTTTATTTCTTTGTTTTTATACATATAATGAGTTAATATGACTAAAATATAGCCCATATTGGTTTAAACTGACTTTCATCTTAAAACTAATGTCTTCTATTACCAAATACAGTGAAATCAGAAAATCCAATTTCGCGACCAAAATCACTATTTGAAGGTCATCCGATGTCATATAGCAATCATGTAAATATCCTAGATTGCCCCTTTAAAGTTATCCCTACTGTTAATCTACTAAAAGTAAAAGCATTCACACTTAGGTCAAACAGAACTGGGTAATGTGTTTTTGATGATGTTGTGCTTACTTTAAACATGTTATTGCAGAAGTTCAATAAACAATATTTTGAGAAAAATTGACTTAAATGGCTATGGAATGCTTTTATTTTCTTTATTTTAATTATCTTTAATTTGTTATTTTAGACGTAAATATAGGTCCAAATCACTTTAAAGTGGTAATTTTCTGATGAAGCTTGTTTTGAAGATATTCAAATACATCAAATCTCACAAAAATCATATTTTGGCCAAAAATAATCTTTTTTGGCCCAAAAAGTCCAAAAACAATAAATTTGTTATTTTGGCAACAACTCTTATCGAGAAAAACTATACCATATGAGCAGTTGAGCTGACATGGTTGCCAGCTTGTAACAAAAAAGCCCAATAATTTTTTCTGAAACACATTTATGATACGGCTCTTAGCTAAGAACATCGCCAGGGCTCACTCACAGGACTTCGTGGATTTGGCCGGTGTTTGTAATGTTCGCTCTTTGCACCGCAGTTAGACACATCTTTTTTATCCTCCAACTTGCGACCCACACCAGTCATCCGCCCTTGCTCTCATTGATCGCCTTCTATCTTCCCTCCGACGCGTAACTCACCAATCGTATGCACCCCGTCAAGTGTTTTGCCGGCCCCTTCACTCTGTACCTCCCTTAGCCATCCTGTTTTACTTCTCCTTTGTATCTGCCATCTCTCCGCCCTCCCTCCCCCTTGACTCTCGCCTAGTGCCGGTACGGGTAGTATCGCCACATGTGTAACATAGAAGGCCACGGTATCCCGTAGATCCTGTTCTGACTCATACCACGGACTGGCTCTTCTTTCTTCCAGGCGCCCTCACGCGATTGTTCTGTCACCTGACCCTCCCCTTTCTTCTTCTTACGTTACTCTCCCCATTTCCTTGTGTTAAGTTTCCCCATTCACCCTATTTATGTTTTTCCACTGATCCGCTCGGTCTCTGCTAACCTGCGTGGACGGACTGTTGAGGCTCAAGTGAATCCAGGTCTTGCTTCTTTCAACTGTCAGGTAGCACCAGGTCTTCCGTCGCCTTACGACCCGCCACGCCTCGACCTCACTGTCTTTTCTCCCTCCTTGACCGCTGTCACTATTAATCTCCCTCCGCTACTCGTTCGGTGCCCTAGTTTCGGCCCCAAACCTGCCCTCGTCTTCTTTTTGCTATTCGCTCCTACTCGATCTGCTCCGCGTTTCTACCGTACCCGTTGTTCTTCTCTAAGTTCCCTCTCCCCGGCTTTTTCACTCGCACAGCGCTGCCGACATTCGCGTCTTGTTGTCATTTGTCCTCTGGTGGACTTGGTCGGGGTTGTTTTTTTAGTGTTGTCTGGTATCCATTCCCAAGGCAATAACTATGCAAAAACAAAATACACATCACTACGCACGCGGTGACGGCGTGTAGTAGAGATTAGTCCTTCGGGGTCCGTCGTTTAACCACCAACCATGCTCCACGAGCGAGCAGGTCTCCCTCACTAACCTCAAAGGGAAGCTATGGTTTTCTATCTTGTTTGGACTTAGAATTCTACCCTCCAACCTGAAAAAAATAATGAACAATTTTATATATTTTAAAGGGCCTTGGCCCGATCGCTAATAACCCTCCGTCCCCAGGGACCCCTCAGATTTTACCGGAATTGGTCTAAATTTTGGTTTTTTAATGTTTTCTTGTTTTTTGAAGTTAATATTTTTCCCAGTGAAATCTTAGGGCTAAAGGATGTTTGGTTTGGATGTTTATGAGTAAAAATATGCCCCCCGAAAATTTTGGTCGAACCAAAATACTTTTACACAGCACTCTATGGGATACAAAATCACTGTGTTTTTAGCTCCTTAAACGGGTTGAAATATCGCGCGAAATTTTACAGATGGGGTTTTACCCAGGAGCTAGCAGACTTTTGTAACACATCTCCAAGTACAAAAGGTTTCAAGTGATTACATATGCAGACAGACCTGACAGGAACCCCTGAAACGTAATTCTTAAGTGTCACAAATGGGGCCTTAAGGAGAGGGGCCAAGACAAGTTTGTACAGTGGTCAATTTTTAAATTGATCCAATCATGTTGAAAAATACCATGTCATTTGTCTAACCCACACAGGATTCAGGGGAAAGGTATGTTTGTACATCCACAATGTAAAGTTTAAGAGTTACAGGCTAAAAACAGCCTAAAATCATAAAAAGGATCAATTTTCGTGGGGGGGGGGGGGGGTTGTACAGGGGTCAAATTTTTAAGTTGCTCCGATTTGGATAAAAACGTGCAAATTTATTGGTGAGCTCATAGGATCAAAATACGGATAGTTTTGAGTGTCTCAAATGCCTTTCTTAGACAGTAGGGAGAAACACGGTCAAGCCCCTTGAATGCATGGACCTGACCTTCTGTGGCCCCTACATCGCCTGAAAACGAAACTCCGATTCTCTCTACCTTTGTAATTAAGCATTTTAGGTCTTTAGATTTTTGGTCTATCTTTTATTCTAGTTGGTCTATTTTTATTCTACACAAAAATGAGTATATTTTGAAATCTCTGAGTCGGGCCTTTAATAATCTGGATGAGATATTCCAGTCAAATTTGAATGCACTGCTCCAGGAGCATATAACAAATATACTCCTGGAACAGTGTTGACAGAATATTTCTCACTGCTCCAGGAGTCTATTTGCATTGCTCCTGGAGCATCGGTGCATTCAAATATGTTCAGGAGGCATATTCCAGATATGATCCGAGAGCATATTTGACACTATTTCTCCAGATTTTTATGCTCAGATGCATATTGAGATATTTTTCCGATTTTTATGTCTATAGATTGCTACAGACCATAGGCCCTATTATCATCGGGCCAAAATCGCACACCAAGGTCATAGATTTTTGACATGAAAAACAGGAGTCATAAAAATTATTCATTGATATCATCAAGATAATGAGATAAACTGAGAGCTCTCCGAAGGCACTCAAACATCTTAAGGACAACAAACCCTAGAGCTTCGGTGTAATCCGCCCGCTGGACCCCATTTAGAAGACCTAAGGCTATGCGTCGGGGGGGGTGGGGGCACTTAACCATCTTGCCCCCGGGTATCACATCCACTATTTACGTCTGTATCTATTGTCTCTCTTTTTGGGTATCCAATGCTTAATGGCCTGTGCTCATATTTTAAAGAATAACCAGCATGTTCAGAGGATCCTTCCACAGCGGTCTCATCTTCTTGAGTAGGCCTAGGCTCTGTAAACTGTTTTATGTGCCTACATGTATGTTCTTGCTTGAGGGGGGTCCCAAAATATTGTAGATCTTTGATAGGGGGTATGAAAAAAAAATGGTATGGGTTGATCCACGTTTTGGGGGGACCCTCTGCTTAAAAAGAAAAAATGGACCGCCCTAACGCCTCAGGCGGGGGGGGGGGTATTTTTCTTGGCAATCATGGTGCCAACATCACGTACGCGTGCGGCAATTCGGTTGGTTAGTTGGTGGTGGTTGGTTGGTGGTTGGTTGGTTGGTTGAAGATTGACTGGCAGCTTACTCAAACTGCGTTTTGTGCAACACGGTTAGGCTACAAAGGAAAAAAAGAAACACGAATCAAATCAAATAAAAAGGACGCATTAAAGGAGAAAAAAGGAGGGAGGACACCCCCCCCCCCCCGCTAAAAAACAAAACAAACAAAACCTAGACTTAAAGTTATGACAGGAGAAGATTTTTTTAAGACACAAATTTCTTCAAAATTGGACCACCTACAAAGAACGTTTCAAAGGGTTATTGGAACAAGTACAAAAGAAAACCGACAAACTGTTTTGAACTTGCCTTGTATCCTAATCGTCCCTATAGGAAACCATGAAATGCCGTTTTATGTCTGAAACGACAGAAATTACTTATCCTATCTATTCAATAAAAACGACGTTTCGGCCTTATCACTTCAGGTGTGGTGGGGCCGGCGATCTAATATATTGGTAAGCATTTCCAAATATGCAAAGAAGAAACACAGTACATATAAGCATTTCCAATAAGAAAAAAAACGGGTTCGAACAAAATTGAGGGCGCTTCTTTCGGGAAAGTCCCCAGGTCCCTTTTAGGCCCCGGACTGCCAAGCACGTTATTAAAATGTTAATATCAAAAGCTCAAATAAATTACAAACAGCCTTCAAGGTGGTGATGTTCGTCCTAAATTCGCAATAAGAAACTCAGATTATTAAAAAAAAGGGGGGCTCTTTCCCCAATACAACATGAAACACAGAAGAACCCATGATTTTATTGTCTCTGGAACCCAACAGACATCACAAAACCCATTTTGGTGCCTACCCAAAAGAAAAGACCATGATAAGGGCACAGTATCTAATCTCGCATGTGAATGACAACTCAGCTCTTTGCCCTATTAAAATACTCTAAATGCACGAATTGGAGAACTAGCAACCCAAATCTTTCTGTCAGTAATCTAGCAAAACAGATCAGTCATCTAGCCAAATCAGATCTTCTTAATAAGGACTTAAATCTGAAAGGCCTTTAACAGGATCACACGTCCTCGATGCGTATTAGCATTACATCAGCCCCCACATTGCCACGAACCCACACTGGCTTGGACCCAAGGCGAAGGAAGACCGACACCCAATACCACTTTTAAAGAAGAAACAGATGCTGAATTTAATTACAATCGGTTATCTGCATTAAATTGAGACCCAAGAGCACTGAGACCAATAGAAAAATACAAACCTCCACCTATTATGGTGAACTTCCTCAATCACTTAGGAGCCTTAAGAAGGGCCAGCCCAGAACATAATATGTAAACTCCACCAGTGAGCCTAAAACTAAAAGTTCCGAATAAGTGATCAGGCCACCACACACAATTACCAGCCAAAAAGTTTTGCAGGAGGCAATTTATGTAAATCACAACTTAGCTTTAAAACTTACAAGAAAGGTTCTTTGATGTAATTAGTATAGGATCACCAAATACACCTGAAGGGCGGCAAGAGAGTACCCTTAATAGACCTGCTGCAATCTAAGCGTCTGATTATGGATAGTAATCCAACCTTTTTCCACATATCCGAAGGGAGATCATAAGACTCACACCCAAATTCATCACAGGCGAAATAATGACTTTGTATGGCCCCGCTCACCATGTTAACCTTATCCTGAATTCTCCTCTCTAACTACTAACCAGGGGCCCGGACCGCGGGGGGGGGGGGGGGGGGGGGTGCGGGGGTGCGCCCGCACCCCCTGCCCCCCCCCCCCCCCCCAATTCCACAAAAGTTTAAAGGTCCACGGTCTGGCTGAGGTTTTTGATAAAAAGGTCCAAAATTTAGAGAAAATTTTGACAAGAAAGTCCACTTTTTAGTGATTTAAATGTTCAAAAAAGTCCCCAAAAGGACGTTTTTCGGGGGTTAGTACCACTTTTAGCAAAAAAGGTCACTTTTAGAAAAGGTCCACTTTTTCGAAAAAAAGGTCCACTTTTCTAAGTTCCGCACCCCCCAAAATAAATCTGCGTACGGCCCTGCTACTAACCCAATTTATACACCAAGTTGCGACATTTTCATAATTATACCATCCCCCCTATATATAAAACACCCCAAAAGGTCTTTGTCCGCTGACCTCTTCTGAAAAACACTTTGATGTTTGATTAGGAAAATATGATTTTTCTCAAGAAACCAAACAATACAAAACAGCATTTGATATAGCGCCTTGTCAAAATAAGGCGCTTTGCAAAATACATCAATTACATCATATAACTCAATAAGTGATGGAATATGAGATAAGCACTGAACATCTAAACTATAGTATCAAATAAGAAACTTCATGTGAGGCAATTAAAACCAATTTAACATGTTTAAGGACATGATCAACTCTTAGGAAATAGGTGAAATTTAGACAACACGTTTTACCGTAGACAATTGAGCTCTTTAAGGAGTGGTGTAGCTGGTGTCCTTCTATCAGATCTGAACACCAGTCTGGTTGCCCTATTCTGCAACATTTGTAGTGTACTCAGATCTCTGGCCGACATTCCATACAATAGTGAATTGGTATTGTCAATGCGAGATAAAATCAGTGAGCGGACGAGATGATGACAACTCTCGTACGTGATGAAGCGGCGGATCCGGTAAATATTGCGATGGTATTAGGTAGAAATTATCCGACTTAACGATGACCTTCACATGTTCAGTCATGGACATTGTCTGATCGAACACAGCACCAAGGTTTCTGATTGCCGAGACCTGGGGAACATTCTACAGTCCCGACCCTGATGGCAATGTCTTTGAGGTGACTGATGTGACAGGATGGACATACTTATATGGAAGCTTATGGACATAGGATACACAAAAGCAACTGCTACACACATAGACAAATCCAAACCGTTCCAAATAAAACGAGGATTAATGCAAGGAGATACAATATCTCCCCAAATATTTGCAGCTTCAATGCATTTTCAGGAAATTAGGTCTAGAAAAGAGAGGTATCAATGGCTGACAAATCTAAGGTTTACAGATGATGTTGCCTTGACGTCAATACCAGGCAAAGATATGGAATCATAGCAGATCAGATATGAATGCCTGCTGGAACTGCTTTGGGGGATATAAAGGCCGCCTGTGTGACAAAAAAATGCCAATGAATTGAGAAGAGAATGCAATCAGTGTGTTCTACCGACTGAGAGGAGCTGAGGAGGGGCATTGGGGGTTTACAAACCAGTATGTCTATTCCTGTCGAAGAAGCGGATTGTAAATGTTTAATTTGATTAAGTTTGACTTCCTCAGTTTCGCCGATGAACACAAATTTTGAATTCAATCATGAAGTGGCTCAAGAAATAACAACTGGTAAAAGCAGGAAGTAAAAGACATTCTAGTGAACAAATTATATTCATAAATGGGCACACGTAACAAGATTGATTAGTAGACAACGTTGTTTTATGGTACAGATCTTGAAAACATTGCTGACAAATGAAGTTCTGAGGGTTACTGTTCGATGATAATCTGACATGGAAACACCTCGATGTTGCGTCAAAAGTTATCACAAGAAATATTGGCATATCAAATTAAAACATTTTGTATTGAAAACGTATTACGTTCCCTAACTGTCATTATTTTTACCAGAGTACGGTATACTTGCCTAGGGGACAAGCATTTTATAAAAAAAAATTTAAACTAGCAGAAAACGTGCTTCAAGACCAAAACCAATGGCAAATATTTTTAAGAAACAAAACAAAAGGCGAAATGTAGCTCTTTTGATTAAAGTTAACTCACAAAAAACGTTTTGCTGCTTTCCTTGTGAGAATGATGTACTTTTATGTCTACGTTGCTATTTGGAATGTCACAAAAATGTGAACCCCTTAATTTCTTTTTAAATTTTAGTTCGATTCGATGTTTTCTAGATGCCTCTTAGGAAAAAACTAAGGATTTTCTGAGTCCTGTCAGGCCTCACTGCATAGAGATTGCAAATAAATTACCTTCATAACATAGGATGATTCATTTTATATTTTGTAAGAATTCACATAAAAATAAATATCCTTCCCATATGTATAGTTTTAAGCACTAATACTAACATTAAGAAAGTGTGTCCCCAAAAAAAGCCAACAACTGGTGGCAGGAGCCATCAGTTTTGAACAAAAGCATGTGCTACTTATCTTGTTGTGAGGTAAGATGGGAATGTTAGCTAATATTCCTTGAAACAGTTAATACAGGTAGAGTCAGTAGTTTTAAGATGATCCCAAACAATCCAAGTAACAGACAGAACCATTTACAAAAACGAGGAGCTGGTTAACCACAAGACTGGCAACTGAAGAAAAGAATGGCAATTACAATATTATTGCAATCAAAATTTACTTGCCCAAATTCTTGCACAACAAAATTCTACTGGTCAAATGACTGCATTTACATAATTATTATTAACTGCTAGTAATAAAACATTAATTTATTGGTGATAAATATGTTTCAAGAAGAGATTAAAACTATTTTTTTTTTTTTTTTGCCAAAACTAAGTCATAACAAAACTACACATTACATAAAATGATAAATGGCATGGGACTGCAACTTGCTTGTTACTGCAATATGTGACATTCTTCAACTTTATGAAAGTAAAACCTATGTTTTCAACACAAATCAATAACCCAATATCAGTATATCATTCTGTCATAACATTTTGGACGATAACTCTTTGTGTGGCCTTCACAATAAATGATGACAATGATTTAGTCTAATCCAATGCAGTCTTATTTGGACAAGACGGAAGGAAATGTTGATCATACATCCTAATTCATTTTAGTGTGGTAAAAAGCAATGTTTTAGCGGTCTATTACCAATGGAAACACTCCCATATGTTATATACATGTATGAGGTGATCTGGAAAACCGCCACATGTCGCACAGGACATTTTTGACAAATTGCAGCACCTGTCTTTTAAACAAGGGGAAATCGTGGTTAGAGATTCATATTGGTGGTTCTAGGCGCAAAAACGTACAGTGCCGTATTTGTAGCGCCTCAATTTGGTTAAATGGGTCTGCCAGATTACTTTGATTTCGGGGGTCATATCTTTACAAAACTATGACTCGCCTTTATGAACTTTTCAGGGATTTAGCTAACAGTCCCATCTACCTTATAAAAGAGAATAAGTAGTCACGTGCTTTGTTCAAACTTATGGCGCCTACACCAAGTGTTGCGTTTTTTTGGGGGCACACGGTATAGACCTAAAACTTTAACATCAGCCATATCAAAATCTTGTCAGTACTTAAAAGTGTTCCCATTATGACTTTAAGAGAACCCGTATCAAACACATTTTCAAGTCAACATTAGAAACAGTTCATAAATGTTATTGTTTATCCGCATAAATAATTAGATCATATCTCGATTCCCAAATATTTTTCTGGGAAAAATATACTGTTTATCCATACCGTACGTTGTAATTTATTTGGAGGTAGTCTTAGGTCATTAACAGGCAATTCCATCACAAGTGTAAATTTTTCAGTAATGCATGGTTCAAAACAACAAAACCTGCCGAAAGAGTTTGCTAAAACAAATCATGTGCTAATCCTTCCCGCCAAATTTTATTAGCTGCCATACTCGATGACACTAAGGTTACGACATCCGACAACTCCTGGCTTCCCCTTTCTAATCGTAAGTATCTAACCCTATTCATTTCCTCCCTCCACTTCGTCATTCTTTCAGTATACTCAGCATCATTTTCACCTTCTTTTCTTTCCAGTATATCCTCATGTTCACCATCGTGACCCCTTTTCATTCTTTCCGTTTTTTTCTGACGAATTTCTTCCCGCATTTTCTCAATTTGGGCACCTTTAGAATTCAGTCGTTCGACCTCTTGATCTTCAGCACGTTGCTGGGCTATTCTTCGTTCTCTTTCCTCCTGTTCACGTTTTTCTCCTTCCATGTCACAATGAATTTTCTCTAAGAACATTTTTGTACGTCGCTGACATTTGTCAACGCGTTTTTCATTGTCGTCGATAAGCATCTGTCGAAATTCTTGTCGAACTTTCTCTTCATGACTGAGCTCTTCGCCACTTCCTCTGCCATATTCATTATAGGTTTTGGGATATTTGCCTAAAGGTGACCGCTTCCCATCATCCTCAGTAGTAGAAATGTCATGACAAGAAAAATTCGAAATCGATTTCGAATTATTTGGAGTCGGAAAGATGTGGATGGTCCTGCGTCTGGCGTAGGAAGAGTATTTTGCACCTTCTCCATTAGCGCCATAATTTGTAGCGTCTGAGATTGGTCGTGGAAAAGGTACATCCTGTTTCTGGAATGAATCCAACTTCGATGAAATTGGAGAATAAACCTGTTTGTGTTTCACCAGAACTGGGCATGGTACTCTTTTATCGGCCATTTGGTTTTCTTCTGCTACTCTATCTATCAAAGTACTACGAGTACAAGTTTGCAAACGACCAAATGCACTGCGAGATCTATGTGAAGGTCTTCTGGCAAAGTCTCTTTTTTTCAGTTCAATTATTTGTTCTTCAGTCAGATGCGATTTTATCTTTGATACTCTCGTTCTAAATTTTAGCTGCCGAGCTCGTATGATATTTTTATCACCTTCAATTGATCTTAACGCGTAGTCTTTTTCTTCGTTCAAAGATCGCTTCAGTTGTTCCAGCATTTTGTCCTGCTGGATGTTCATCGCTAAGAAGTTTGTAGGTCGCCTTTGTCTATTGGAGAAACCGCCCATATCCCTCGGATCATCCATATTTTCTTATCGTTAAAATTGATCAGAAAAATATGTGCAATTTACAGGTGGAGGCTTGTGAGTAATTAAGGTCATGTTGATTTTTATTTCTTCAGACCTACTGTAGTTCCACTGTCGGTATAGAATGTAACACGTGACAGCCTATGTTGCATCTTTACTCACGTTAAAAGGTTGTTGATACCTGTAAACGAAAGAAAAATAAAAATATAAACATTCACTTCAAACATGATCTCATTTTAAGGTTGTATTGATAAACAATGAGAGGGATTGGAATGTTATGAGCATAAATTGATATGTCATTTTAGTGTGTAAAATGCATATTTTGTTTTCTGTTTCGGTACCAAATGGATGCCACAACCCAAACAGCTCGCGTTCCTACGGCAACGTACACATCTCTTCTGTAACAATATCATCATTATTATTATCATCATATTGTATTACTATTATTTTGTAAATAAATATTACTACTATTGCTGTTATTACTATCAATATCTTTATACCTGCATGCCAATTGTAATATTGTAATGGAAAATTAACTAACTATAAAGCAGTATTCTCCAAATGTTGTCGCTGTCATTAGCATGGAAGTTAAAAACGGTCCATAGATCAATTAACTTGCTTAAGGACCTCATCGCCTAATCTGGGAAGAGAATTTGACAGAGTGAGTAGGTTAGACTAAAAGCAGAAATTTTCCTTTAGGTACAGTTTGGAAATAATTATTTTGAATTACTGACTTTGAAATTTTCTAAAAGTATCCTAGTGGACAAATAACCTGAACTATTTCTTCAAATATTTAAGTTAGTTTCAATAAAATAAACATTAAAATTATAACAATTCTGAAAACAAAGTTGTTATTACTAATATGGAAATTAAGTGAAGAGGGATATTAATGACTGTTAGAAAGTGCTAAATGTCATTGGAGGCGTGTCATGTGCCATCTTTCAATAGGAATATCAATGGGCTTGAAAGCTCGTCACGTATGTTTGCGTTTGCCAACGCAGTGACAGAGAACACGTTTACTTTGAAATAAATTGTTTTCAAATTCTCTGCACAATTGTCCTGTGCAGCAGAACAGTTCAAAATGTAAAATCAGGTTTAGACATATTGGTTACATCACATAGTCATACGATATTATTCCATTATGGAATAGTGTATTAAGTAACGTACAGCACCGGCGAGCTTAAGGGTGGCAATTAATTGGAGGTATATCCGTATCCTTTAAACGTGGCCTTGATGCCGCAGAACTATATCATTTTTCAAAGTATTCTTTAGCACAGAAGTACACATTCGTTGAAAGAAAATTAAAGCAATTACGATATTTTCAAGAGGATAGCTACATTTTGTGTTTGTTTGTTTGTTTTGCTTTGAACACTTACTTCCACCACCACTAACAATTTTAATTAATTTTAATATTTTTGTCATCTTTAGATAAATCTCAAGCGATTTTCCCCATTTTTTTTAATTTGTAGTCTGAATCTGTAAGAGTCATGCAGTACCTCAGGATAATCCGATAAAAAACACCGCATGAAGATTTTATTCATCGAAACCAGAGCAAAGAAAACATTGTTTATGAAACATCATAAAAAATACGAATTTTGTTTATTGCAGATTTGCTTTCCAACTAAACCAGTTAAAGCGATAACAGCACATTTTCGAAGAGTCCCCCTCAATTTTCAAAATTTAAGATTCTTGCACAGTTGTGTTGGTAATTGTCTAGTAAACTCTATTTGCGAATGACAGTGGTAATGCTCAAAAGTGAGTATTTGTCATAAAAGAAGCGATTTTAATCTCAGCGGTAGAGCTGCAAACGCCAAATTTCTGTCTGTCCACAGTGCCACCTAACGAAAAGGACCTCTAACTTGACTTGCCTGAACAAAAAGAATAACTAGTGGATGAGCGTACATGGCACTAACTCATGCCTATTTCATATTGAAAGGACGTTTACATAATTACTTTCGGGATCCGATATTAATTATGCCGTATAATAACTGCACAATAAAAACGCCAAGTCAACTATGCACCGACTAAAAATGGGGTCAAAATTATGACCACAAAAAGGGTCATTTCACACGTCTTTGACCACAAAAGTGGTCAACATTTTGACCCCATTTTTAGTCGGTGCATAGTTGACCCAAAACGGGGTCAAAAATGACCCCGTTGTTCTTCTTCTTCTTGCGTATGAGGCAGCAGCTAAATATGTTGTAAGCGTTGGAGCCAACTCACTGTTGATTGGTTGGGGTTTGAGAAATCTGTGTCCACCGGTGGACGAA
>JAMKCH010049673.1:0-10935 GCA_023653785.1 Ophioderma brevispina | reverse complement strand
GCCCAAAACATCCAAGTATGTTACCAAAACTCTACAATGTGTTTAATTGATAGTGTGATACTGTTAATTATTGAATATTGATGGGGTTGGTTTAAAAATATTTGCTGTACATGATTTGATATTTTGTTTTACTCAAATAACAAGCTGATAACAAAAACAACACAAAAGCCGATTTGCATAGCAACAAACTTGGGAAGATATTAATACAGTTTATCCAGTTAGATTATCCTAAGCTAGATTAAAGACATTATTATAAAGTCACTTATTTTGGTTACATTTGTACCACAGCTGTTTGACCCCCCATACAAACTGTCTCTATTTACAGAACCATTTAAAGACGGCGAACAATTTGACAACTGATCTGCTGATATAAGTAGGGACTTGCAAGAGCTATATTTAGCAAAAATCAGAGAAAAAATCCATTGCGGGAAGGAATCTTGACCAATATACCTACAAAGGTCAGAATTGTATGTTATAGTGCCATTTATATGCCTTCTCCAGAGAAGATGTGTAAAACTTAGATTTTTACAGAAAGGAAAATCATATTTGCACCGCGATGTGTGAAATTGTGTACAATTTACACAGGATGTAGTCAGTGGATGAAATAATCCAAATCAGCTGTCAAATTGTGTCGCCTGATACTTTTTTGTCTTATTCTGGTGTCACATAAATTTGAGGACCTCTAAAACAGCGTGTGGTCCATAAATATACCATGACCATTGACTTTCTCTTTGATAACCAATCTGATAACCCAAAGCAAAAAACAGGAAAGATTTTTTGCCGTGAATGCAATTGAAGGTAGTTGAATTCTAAGAGCTTTCAGCAGTCGAGTTTCAGCAGTTGAGTTTCAGGCAGCCCTGATTTTGGACTTGCATGCTCTGCATCACGAATTGTATTACCACAGAGGTTGCATTAGCCAATTCTGCAGGGACTGGGTGATATACCAGAGGGTGTTTTGGATCAATACCATGATGCTGATAGCAATGTGTCCAATACTGTACGTACAAAAACATGTCAGTACTTGGGGATAAAATGTGTTCAAAGTTCAAGAAACCACAAGACATTTCATGATCATTGCAAAAAAAAAAAACACTTTGTAGACTAAAATGAGCATAAAAGTAGGGTTTTTAGTATTAATAGGATTTTTGGGGGTCACTTGACTTTGATGAGTGAAATTTCCAAATGGGTGGCATTGTGGATGGGACTCAATAAATCCTCTGGGTGATATACGCCTTTCAATTAAAATGCAGGTGTTGACCATATCAGTTTCAGAGTCATAAGCATTAAGCTAAATGGTCATATTTTCCATTATAAGTTTGACCATCTTTGTCCCCACAAACTGCATGAAACCACCAAAACATGGAACCAATGGTATGAGCGCCCGATCTGTGAAAGATTTTTAATCCAATTTCACTGCATTCTGACTACATAATTAAATTGAATTTTAATTATAAAATAGAATATACAGAATTTTTGATAAATTAGGTAAATACTAGGGGTTTTTCATGCTTTATCCCCATTTAATTGACCAGGAGTATAACATTATCGACCTCATATAGATCCCTGTCATTGATTGGTTAAAAGTTGAGGCATAATTCAACTAGCCTTCAGAATTGAACCAAAAAGAACTATGCCCTGGAAGAGCGGGCATAGTTCATGACCTATGCCAAGAAGAAACACCCTCTTCCCAGCTTAAAACGAACTATTCATCCGTTTTATGAGTGTACATATATAAGCTGGTGTAAGAGATCGCATTTTGCAAGTTTTTTTCATTTTGACAGATATGCCGAACCAGGGGAGTCTGGCGAACTGAAAGTACGGAGTAAACAAAAATGTAGTGCAAAAGTCGATGCAGGCTTGGCAAGGACAGGATGAATCGCAGGACCTGTCATTGCTATGAGCTTGCAGATGAAGACCTGAAAGGAATCAGAGATTCAGCTCAAAGGGCTAATACCAAACCCGGCAGGTAATTACACCGTGAAGATATTCGAGGATTATATTTTGACACCGATAACGGCAATCTGCAGGCCGTTTTGTAAAAAGTTGCTGAATTCGGAGTTGTGTACGCATCCTGCCGACAAAAAAATGGCCAGAAGTCGATTACGGTGTGATCCGTTTGGACTCCAACAGCACTTCCTCAACACAAGAAAGGTGATTGCGGTTGCTTAAACTTGGATTGTAACTTCCCAAATTCAATCATATCAATTGATAATAAAAAACTTTTCAATTCACATCGTGAACAATACCTCATTGGACCGTTAGTAAGATATAACTCTTCCTTCCTGATTAAAATCATCACTTTCACCCCTCAACTTCGTCCTCCTCTCTCTTTTCACCATCAATCATCTTTTCTGTTTATTTTACTCCAATCCCAGTGCGTTCCACGTTGAGGCAAATTATTGAGATATCAGATTCTTATACCGTCTTTCGTTCTTTCACTTTTTTGTCGGTTGCTGTTGTCTTTTATGTTTTTTTTTTTGGTTAATCAGTACTACTTTTATCACACACAATATCAAATCTGTATTATTTTTTTTATGTGCATCGCCCTCAAATTTATGGTCTCAAATTATAATTGACATTTCTTATCGGGCATGGTTGTATTATTACCCTTTCGCTCCCGCCCCCATATTACGTGCACTTTTCTATTGACAAGTATAGCTCGTGAGGAGTGCGGGTGCGGGGGATGTAGTGCAATCTTTGCCCTTATCGATGAATATATATATAGTACTTTATATATGATGGATTTCAAACTTTCTTGTACATATTTTTATAATGTCGTTAAAAAGGGGCTACCGAAGTAAATAAGCCCTGCGGGGTTGTCTAGCGGTAGTCCTTCCTAAAATGTTATATATTGTTTATTATGTATTTTTTTGGATATTGCTAAATATTAAAAATTGGAACTTAACGTGAAACTTTGCTAATCTTCACAAGTTTTGGACTATAAGTTCAAAATGGTAAGCCATGGCCTACACAGACATAGCCTAGGCCTGTGTTAGTATCCTGGCTAGAATGTCCTTTTAACCAATCAGCTGACAAGAATCTTAATTCGGTATATAAAACAAATATTGACGCCCTTTTTTATTAGACCATGGTTGAAACTATAGGCCCTCGGTGATCTCGAAACCAGAATTGACACTCGGATATACGCTTCGGGGCATAGTATGGTTCGAGATCACCTTGGGCCTATTTCAACCATGCCCTCCTAGCAAGCAATATTTGTTATTATAGCCTCTACTAACAACTAGCCTCTACTAACAACTGGCCACACTGCTGCAACTGCTGCAGTGCTGCAAACTGACCACAGCTGGCTGCAGCTGGCCGCAACAGACTACAACTGGCCGCAGTGGTGCAGGCTGACCGCAACTGGCTGCAGCTGACCGCGCAATGGGGCTGCAGCTGACCGCAAACTGCTGCAGCTGACCGCAGCGGTTGCAGCTGGCTGCAACTGACCGCAACTGGCTGCAGCTGACCGCCCAGGCTGGCTGCAAACTGACAGGCAGCTGGCTGCAAACTGTGGCCACAAATTGATGCAACCGACTTGCAGCTGGCTGCAACTGCTACAATGACAGGGCAGCTGGCTGCAAACCATAGAACTATAAACAGAAGAAGTGAATCGAGTGTATTATGGCATGAGCCAAAGTCACGTTAACCGATTTCTCTCACACTCAGGGGGGGGGCGGCCGTGGTTGTTGTGACTTAAGCACTCTCGCGTGTCACTTTTTGTTACGTAAGCCACCCACAACATATAAAAATCTGTGCGTCAGCGCACTATGTATCAGGGGGCATTTCCCCATGTTCCATTTTCTGAATCGGCCGATTTTTCTGCAAATAATTATGACAAAAAAAAAAGAAACCATGCCTCTAAAAAGATTTCCTGCATACATAATGCAGCAAAAAGTCTGCGTGACCCCTTTTAATTTTTGCTTAGGAAAAGAGATTTTGAGTCCGAGTGACAGCCAGTGGCATCGGTTGTTGTGTTTTCACTCGCTAAATACGACGACGTAAAATACTCGGTTTTTGTCTCATAAATATGCATCTGGGGACTTTCCAAATACGACAATACGCAAACCAAATCTGGTGGTGCCCAAAACTATGTTAAGTGCGTACGCTCATTTATATCTTTGGGCACCGCGATTTTGGTTATTGCCGTTTTTTTGTGGAGAATCCGTTTGTCTATCTTATATATGTCGTTGGCTGCAACTGAAGCAGCTAGCTGCAACGACTGCTACAACCAACTGCAGCTGGCTGCAAATGGCTAAAAATGACTGCAACTGGCTTGCAACTGGACGGGCAACTGGCTGCAACTGGTGAGCAAAGCTGCAACAGACCATTTCAATATAGGCCCATAGTGAAGGAGCCAGCGATGACTCCGGGTCCTTTCATGTTGTTAATCTGAAAAATATTGCCTTGAAGTGTGTGAGCTAACTCAGTGAGATCTGAAGCAGCTGAGGAATTGAAAAATATCAATTGTGGTTTGGTTTTGGTTAGGTTGGGTTTAGGAGCACAGCATATGAAAAGATAAGTGACAGGAGGAGAATTTCTCTCAATTTCACGGATCGGTGTAGACCAACTACCACGCACCTTTCATAAGGTTTATTGGACAAACAGGTGCAAAGAAAATGCAAAAACCTGTGTTTGGAAACTTGCCCTGCTATCGTACGTTCCCAATAGAAAAACCATTGTTTGACTTTCTGTCTGAACGACGAACACTACTAAAACATATCTTATACATAAAAATGGCATATATTCGATTATCATCAGGTGTGATTACTATATTGGTTAAGCATTTCCAAATATTGTAAAAAACGGGGGGTCAACAAAAATGGTGGGGGTGACTTCTTTTGGAAATCTACTCATGTCTCTGTTAGGTAATTTTCAACCACTTCAATGCCAACAACAGCACTCATCTAGCCCTGTGCCGTGGACTGTAGTTTTTAAAAAAAATTGTATAAAACTGGTTGTGGGATGAGTGCTCATGCTCGAAGTGCGCATGGCGAGTGGCTTACCTTACAATGCTTAATCAGAATAACCCAAGGATATCTCCAAGAATTAATTCCAAATAGTTTTCTTATTTGTGGTTTCCCAAACATTCACATCATAAAGATGGGTTATACCAAAATATGTAAAATAAAGAAGACAAATTCACACTACCGAGCCAGACCAACCCACGCTACCCCACACACCCAATTGATCCATATTGTGTTAGGCAGCAGGGCCTTTTTTTCGTCATCACAATTTCTCTTGTACTAATCCCACTGCCTTCTTGATCTCGGAAACCACGTCCATGCTGCGTATTTATTTTTGTCATCATCAACAAAATTGCTGTTGACAACGTATTGCCCTTCGGCGTGATCAAGGCCCACTTGGTTGTTCCCAGTTTTGGTTTCGGTATACTTCTCTTCGGTCTTGGGTACCGTTAACTGCAACACACATGATTTTTTCATATCAACTCGTGGGGTGTGATTGACATTGGCACAACAAAAGATACAGGACATTTAAAGAAGCACAAGATCTGTTCGTACTCCATTCCACTAAACAGTCATTGTGAAAATCTGAATAATACGTAGACAGTTAATGACCATATTTTTTGGAACACCACTTCCCTTGAAAATGCCTTCATTATGTCCCCTAGATTTTCTGATTGAAAATAACACAAAACCCAAGCTGTTGGACATTTACAAGGAGAAAAAGCCAGAATATGTTTTCTTTAAAGGGGCTGTTGCGGAGGATTAACAAAAGTAGGAATAGTGCTGGATCATATTAAGGGGTTCCCAAAAATAAGTTCCCCTAAAATTTTGAGGACATTTTGTTGCATGAACTTCATTAGAACGGCTGTTTAAAAATATTAAAAAGTTTTAATGAAGGAAACATTGGGCTTGCCACAAACGTCGTTCTTTTTCAAAAAAACTCACTGGCATCAACAACACACTCCACTGTTTCCCAAAAATGTGATGTTGTCAGAAAAGTGACACTTTAACGTATTCAAAGGGTCTAAGTGAAGAAGAAATTATCAATTACAACACAATTTATTTCCTTTCTTTATATTAATGCGGTCTGAAGTAAATCAGCTTAAAACCCCCCAAACAAGGCGAACTTGTAAATTTAGCGATGCGCTAAAATATGTCCCCGCCGAAAATGCGATCACTAACATGTGATAAATGCAACTTCATCAACCTCCACCCCTCCCCAATACCCCACAACAACTGCACCCTCAATCCCCAACACCCCACCGCAACACCCATCCCTCCTGAACACCCCAACCCCACCCCAATCACCCCTGTAACATGCCTCCCTTTCCCCACACACAGCGCCATTCCCTCCCCACACCCGTAATCCGCCTTCCCTCCCCAACACCCTCATCCCTCTACAACACATGCAACACACCAATCCCCCTCGCCAAACACCCCGAAACAATCCCACCCCATCCCCAACACCATGCAACACTCACCCCTCCCCAACACCCGCAATACCCAACCCCTTTCCCAAACCCCGCAACACCCAATCCCTCCCCAACACCCGCAACCAACCCACCCCTCCCCAACACCAAAATCCCTCCCCCAACACCCAGACCCTCCCCCAAACACCCAACCCCCTCCCCAACACCAACCCCCCTCCCCAACACCCAACCCCATCCCCAACACCCAAACCCCCCTCCCACCCAACCAACCCAACCCCCTCACCAACACCCTACCCCTCCACCAACACCTCACTCCTCCCCTATAGCATAGTAGTCTCATTGTAGCGTAGGAATTTTGCCTATTCGAAATACCGTTTCAGAGATACAGCCAATTACGCATATTTAATTAGCTCATTTGCATACCTAAGCCGCACTATCACATACTTTCAAATGGCAAAAAAGATTGTGGCCCATGATAGGTATGATGCAGCACAGGATGTTGAGTATCCAATGTACAGTTTCAAAATCATAGCAAGTACGCTGCATTTTTGATATTAATAGTCATTTGCAACTCAATTTGCCCGAAAATCGCCCAAAATCTAAATCAGGGTCAAGAATCTTCAGCCCGCGTCCTTCCACCAAATTACATCATTGATACGCGGCCTTACAGAACTCCAGAAAACTGTACACAGGCCTTGGAGGGAAAAATTTCTCTTAAATATGCAAATTAGATACTCTTAATTAGCATATTTTAAGGCCCCAATCTAATTCAGGTCGAGAGAAACTCATCAACCCGCTTCTGTCAACCAAGTTTACATCATTGTCGCCCTTACGGAACCCAGATAATGGTTACAACTGGGTTGCGTTAACATTTTTGTCACAGACGGACAAACGGACGAACGGGTACCGGACGCTGCTCATTCATAGTCCCCGTTACGAACTCGTTCGGCGGGGACAATAAACAGGCAAGGACAAATATGCAGACAAACAAACCAAATACTGAGATGAAATTTGTGTGAGCAACACCCGTTGGAAATGAGATGAAGCAGATTGACCAACATAAAAGGCTGGCTACACTGGCTCAACGAGCAAGGAACCACATTCATCAACCAGAACATTTGAAATTGGTTAAACAGAACATCAGAATATTGGTAAACAGACCATCAGAATTAGATGAATAAAGGTATGATTTTGGTAAACGGTACTCTCTTTACGACGAATTGACCCAAGGCGATACCATTATTTTAAGTGGAAACGAGGCGTAGGCCCCGAGTTATTCCACGCAAAAATAATGGTTTGGCGACGGGTTCAATTCGTCGTTAAAGAGAGTACCGTTCCCAAAATAATACCTTTTATTCTCATTCTTAAACAGCAATTATCAGTTTAAGGTCACTCTTTAACCCAATTTTCGGGATGATGTACGGCGCTCTTAAATACAAAAAGAAGAAAGGACTGCCACCAACCAGTGAAAAACAATCGAAAAACCCGCTGAACGCAAGAGATCATACGCAACAAGACGCAACGTTGGCAGGCGCGCGCGAAAACGTAGCACAAAACCGCGATATGACACAAGCGCTTCAACCGAAAAATAACTTCAATACGCAGCGCGTATACCTGGGCTTCAATTAATCGAATTGAAACCGGGATCAGCAATGAAAACTTGCTACATTTTCACAGCTGTTTAAAGATGGTAAACAGAACATCAGAATATTGGTTAAACAGAACATCAGAAGATTGGTTAAAAAGAAACATCAGAATATTGGTGTAAACAGACAACATCGAAATCATTGGTAAACAGAATATCAGAATATTGGTAAACAGAACATAAGAATATTGGTAAAAGACACATCAGAATATTGGTAAAAAGAACATCAGAATATTGGTAAACAGAACATCAGAAGATTGGTAAACAGAACATCAGATATTGGTAGAACAGAACATTCAGAATATTGGTTAACAGAACATCAGGAATATTGGTGTAAAACAGTAACATCAAATGATTGGTAAACAGCGTGTAAAACTTTTCAGTATGATGTCATCAGTGCAGGATGGAGGAAACATGAGTACTTTGAGTCTAACCCTGATGAACAAACAATTGAGCTCATTTTGTGTGAAACAGGCATTTTGAAACAGGCATTTCAAACATTACTAGTTCTTTCAAGAAAAAGAGCAATATGCAAAAAAAGATGGACTATTTGATACTGATGAATGTAAAGCTTACATCTTCATTGTTTTTCCTGCATATTTGTCTCTGTTTATTTGTTTACCTATACGTCAATGTGTGAAGCTTATTTTATTCAGACTGCAGTGGAATATGAAATGAAATCGTTGTTAGTAGTAAAATTGATAATTTTTGACTTTACACCGTTGAATACGGAAAGTGCTACTTTTTATGATCGGACATTTTGGAAAAAAAAGGGAGTTAGTGTGTGGTTGATGCCAAAAGGTGTTTTTGAAAACAACGACTTTTGTGCAGAGCCAACTGTTTCCTCTCTTCAAAACTTGTTTAAAAATTGTCCAATTATGCAGTTCTAAGTAAGTTGCAACGAAATGTCCTTGAATTTTAGGGGGGAACTTATTTGTTTGGGAAACGGTATAAACAGTCTATCGGGGATGGTCAAGTAAATACTAAAAAGTCAAGAGATACAAGATGGGAATAGTAATGGATTCTAATCATATATGAGTCCTATCTGAGGATGTCAATGAAAATACTAAAACTTAAGAGATACAAGGAAAGGACCAAAACACTGGATTATTCTGCATCCTATTATATGGGGATGTCCACAGTTGGCGTAACAGGCGGGGGGAAAAAAAAATTGCAAAAATATGCTAATCAGCAGATTTTTTACCCTCTGACCGGGAAAAATTGGCCTTATGACCCCCCTGAGAGGGAAAAATTCCCAAGACGGGGAAAATTTGCCCCCTCAGAGTGGGCGGTCGGTACGCCACTGGATGTCAATGAAAATACTAAAAGATATACAAGGTAGGAAAGAGGGACTGGATCCTAATCCTATTAGAGGCCTATCTGAGGATGTCACAGAAAATTAATAAAAGAGGTACAAGGTGGGAAAAGTACGGGATCCTAATCCTATTATGAGCCTATTCTGGGAATGGTCACGAAAATACTAAAGAGATTACAAGGTGGGAATAGTAATGGATCCTAATCCTATTATGAGTCCTATCTGGAAGTTCTTGAAATACTAAAAGAGATACAGGTGGGAATAGTACTGGGTCCTAATCCTATTATGATCCTATTGGGGATGTCACTGAAAATACTAAAGAGATACAAGGGGGAATAGTACTGGATCTAATCCTACTATGAGTCCTATTCGGGATGTAAATGGAAAATTAAACGAGATAAAAGGTGGGGAATAGTACTGGATCCTAATCCTATTATGAGTCCTATCTGGGGGTATCACTGAAAATATAAAGAGATACAGGGTGGGAAAAAGTACAGGATCCTAATCATAGTATGAGTCCTATAGGGGGGATGTCACTGGAAAATACTAAAAGAGATACAGGGTAGGAAGAAGAGTACTGGATCCTAAGCCTATTATGAGTCCTATCTGGGGATTCACTGAAACTACTAAAAGAGATACATGGTAGGGATAGTACTGGATCCTAATCCTATTATGAGTCCTATTGGGGAATGTCAATTTTGATAATACTAAAAGAGATACAAGGTGGGAATAGTACTGGAGCCTATTCGATTATGAGTCCTATCTGGGAATGTCAATGAAAATACTAAGAGATACAAGGTGGAATAGTACTGGATACTAATCATATTATGAGCCCTATCTGTGGATGGTCACTGAAAATTACTAAAGAGATACAAGGTGGGAAAAAGTATTGGATCCTAATCCTATATTAGGGGGTCTATCTGGGGATGTCACTGCAAAACACTATGAGATACAAGGTGGGAAATGTACTGGATCCTAATCCTATTATGAGTCCTATCTGGAGATGTCATTGTAATACTAAAAAAGAGATACCAGGTGGGAAGAGTACTGGGTCCTAATCCTATTATGAGTCCTATTGGGATGTCAATGGAATAATTAAAAGAGATACAAGTGGGAATAGTACTGGATCCTAACACTATTATAAGTCCTATCTGGGGATATCAATTGAAAATATAAAAGGAGATACAAGGTGGGAAAAGTTTACAGGATCCAATCCTATTATGAGTCCTATCTGGGGATGTCACATGATGAAAATACTAAAAAGAGAGACAAGGTAGGAAGAGTACTGGATCCTAATCCTATATGAGTCATATCTGGGGATGTCCTGAAACCTCCTAAAAGAGATATAGGTTGGGAATACTACTGATCCTAATCCTATTATGATCCTATCTGGGAATGTCAATGAAAATACTAAAAGGATACAAGTGGTGAAACTAGTATGGATCCGAATCCTATTATGAGTCCTATCTGGGGATGTCACGGCTGGCAAAATACTAAAAGAGATACATGGTAGGAATAGTTTACTGGACCTAATCCATTATGAGTCCTATTGCGGAATGTCAATGAAAATACTCTACT
>JAMKCH010049672.1:0-10372 GCA_023653785.1 Ophioderma brevispina | reverse complement strand
AAGAAACGATAAAACACTATTGACCAATATAGGAATAACCACCCATCCACTATTGATAAAGGCTGATAAACACAGTGGACCAATTGAAAGGCCAACTGTTGATTCAGGGCTCCCCAAAATACCATTGACCCAATGTGGAATGCCCAATGCCCAAAGAACTGAATGGACACTATTCAGCCAACGTTGTATCCCACCTCGGCCACGACAGTGCCATTGCAATTCAGCTTCTTCGTAATATCAGTATGTCGTAATTCAAACGCTGTATCATTGTTTTGAAAAGATTAACAATTGTGAATGCTTTTTGATAATTACGGTGTGGCCTTGTTATAGTGGTTTAGAATATGACATGGCCCGATTTTTTCATGCAATAGCTTTCGTCGTCCCCAAAACACCAAATATTACCGGAAACGGGTGAAAAATTTTGAAAAAAAAAAATTGTTCTGAATTTCCGGCCCTATGAAAATTCTAGTTCGAAAAGATGCAAACCATTATGGTATATTTTTTTAAGGAAGGCAACCTACAATACTTAGACTAACGGTTTCAGATCTTTCCATCAACCCTCAGATTTTGCCATATATGCGTATAATTATGGCACACACATGGCCATATTTTTGAGAGATTACATGTCCAAATGCATCAGCAATGTAAAGCATAACAATTCCTTATGAATTTATGATGGTGTATAGTTACAGATTATTCAACATTCTTTCCTTTGTTTCCCATTCTGATCACTGAACGGGAAGTCCTTGTTTTCATGACCTCGTCAGAATAAACTCGGTAGTACTTTCGCATTGCCGTGAGAAGTCCCAACCATCCATCTGGATTGTAATCCTCTTCCATCATCATCGGTTATAGGCTTGTTCTGCGTGGCATTTATAGTTTGCTTCTGAAAAGAGCAAAAGACGCAAAGAAAATACTATCAAGCCGCTTATTTTGCTTTGGTTTCTTTGAATAATTTTGATCCTGCTAAATTTACCAAGCATCGAGTTCTGTAGAATATTACATAAAGCCCAGTTATCGTCGTAAATACATTTTCCGTACATTTGGAGCTTGTTTTTTTAAGGAATTTATTGGCATAAATCTATCGGCACTATATAATGAGATATCCCTAAATAGACGTACAGATGGGTTTCAGCAGGTCATTGGAGTATTCCTTGATTTTTGGCGCTGGCTCGGTTTCGGGATTGCGTGCGGCGTTGTAAATATATCTCAGGGAATAAAGATGGGCCTCATGATTGTTTGGTACAGTCGTGACATTTGTCGTAATAATCTCGATTGTTTTTTCGCAAGGAATACTAGATTTATGCCAATAAATTCCTTAAAAACGTCTCTCACGAGATTTGAAATACACCCTGGCCAGAAGATTGCAACAGGCAGAATACAACTCAGGAACACAAATTGGGATTCAACTGTCCCCATAGGTTCTTATCTGACCATGAGGGTATTGAATGCCAAAGTTTGTGTTTTTCAAACAGATGTTTATTCCGCAGAATCAAGATTGCCATTTTGGCAAAAGATGGCAGATTAAGAGCTGACGCACGATAACTTTCGAGTGACAACTAGAAGCTACAGACACAGAAGGCAGAACTTACTTTGCCAAAATACCACTCTAAATGCCTTGTACGGGTGGGGTCTAATGTATTGTTTTAGCGCGAAATATTAATGGTCCGAAAATGACATGAAGACAAAGTGGATTTTCCGAACTATTTGGAAAAGTTTGAGACACCCGCAGTGCATTTGACTGTATCACTAGGTTTGCGGAAATAAGGTCTGATACGTATTCACATTCAATGCCAAAAAACAGCATAAGGTCACCGGTGTGAATAAGAAGGTGTTTTCAAGTTGTCCCACGTGTCCCTCTTTCTTGCCATTTCATCTTCCCTGAGATCTAAAATTGCTGGACGTGCATCCATCTTCTATAACGTTATCCAGGCCTGTAGCCAGAATTGTAGTTGGGGGGGTGCGGCTTTGCCAAAAGTGGACCTTTCGCGATGGATTTTTTTTTTCGACCTTCAACATGAACGCGGACATTTGTCATTTTTTGGGGGGGTGGGGGTTGTCCGTCGTACCCCCGCACCTCCCCCCCCCCTCGGCTATGGCCTATTTATCCTCATTCTGGTCTACGCTGTATAATCATTTCGACTTTTCTCCAGTAAAAATTAAAGTACCTATAACAAACCCGTACATTCATTTAGTGACCTATTGAAGCCATTGTGGCATTCCTGTGTCCGCCATTCCTCCGTCTGGAGTACAGTCGACAGTTGTCGTTATCTATCTTCTTTTCATCCGCCATATTTAGGAACATGCAATCTATCTAATCAAGCGTTTTCGCGCTCTTGGATTCTGGAGAATAACAACTGTTTGAAAACCCTAAGACTTTCCGTTGTTGAAATGTTAGTGTGGTTTTGGCGTTTAGCAACGTTGCGCCATTAGTCAATCCTAGAAATTGAGGGTTGAAAAAGTACTCCTAAGTAATCGTAGATTATGCCCGATAATCTATAGTGAGATGTACTATCTGGGTTGGTATTACTTAGGCTGCATTCCTGACACACAGTAAGGTCATCATTGCAAGGTGCATTTACATTAGTAACGTGACATAGCAAAATATGAATGGCATATTTCGGCAGTTTGAACAAATTTGAATGGGTCATGGTAATGCAATAGGAGTATCGACCGCTGGCTTAATTTATATGTTACCAGACGTGTTTTGATCTCAGCAGGCCCAGGGGTTAGTTAATTGCTCCGCGGTTCACGTCCGGTATGCGTGGACATGCATACAGGGTAGGACGGTCTCGTGGTTTGTACACGTTTATTAGTGTGGATGTCGTGGCGCTATCTTAAAATTTCAGTTTCCATTTTTTGTTTTTATTTTATTGTGATAGTTACCTAACGTGTTAATTGAGATCTGTATATCAGATTATTATGATTATTATTGAATCGAAATTAGAAATAAACGATATATACAGCGAGACTAAGTTATATTGGAAGTTCCCCCTTGTACGATTTATGCAAAGCTGACAGCTGGGCATGTTGTGGTATTTACATGATCAGCTGATCACCTCATCCATTGATCAGAAACTAGCTGTGTACTAAACTCCATACCTCAGAGTTGGTCTAATTGGACTGAGCATGTGCAGTGATTAAATCTCTCTTGCACATCCTGACATCATGGCGTGTGCGTCTGAGTAACTATACCATGTGGCATCGGTGGAAATTGTGGTGCCATCTGCAGACAAATCAAAAAATTAGCTGGACTAGATAGTAGTGTAAGTCGCCAAATACTTAGTTGAATGTCTTTCGGAGGTAAAGCTTGAGGCCCTAAAAGTCACGAGTCAACTAAATCCTCGCCGCGGCGGCGGATCCACCTATTGTACCTAATTTGCCGAGCAACAATATCATACCAGGTTTCACAGACCCCTCCACACCTGAAATCATTGCACGCTAAAGAGTGGAAACACCTGGAAACAACCAGTGGGACAAATGATTGCCATTGTGTTGCCCCAACATAGAAAATACTTGGAAATACCAGGTGTGTGGCAGTGTTGTTGATGTGATGGGCCACAGATCAAGCTCGAAAATTTTAAATAGTTTACTTTTGCAAATGAGGGGGCAACAACAAAGTTGGATGTTGTGATTCAAGAAGTTTGATGAATATGCCATAGGTTGAAACAAAGAAAGTTATGAGAAATACAAAACGAGGGGGAGTCCTTTGACGATTTTCTGGCCAGCCTACGGGTACTCAGCCACACCTGTAAGTTTTGTGACTGCTTGAGTGACTCTTGTGCGCGACCGCCTAATCGTTGGCGTGAAAATGGTATTAAGCGTAGGAAGCTTTTACAAGAACGCCAATTTGACCCTTGAAGAGGTTGCCATGACAATGTAAAGTGCAGAAACGAACGACAAGCAACTCGAGGACATTCAACTACTCGGTAGTTGCAAGTGCTGGGTCCGAGATTGACCTGGAACTAGGCCCTAAGGTAAACAAAGTATTAAACCCAAATGAACAAAGACATATAAAGAAGTGTAGGTTCTGTGCGAGAACGCATCCCTGGTAAATCAAAAATGTCCCGACGCATACGGGAAAAACGTTGTAAACGACATTGTGTGTGGGTAGAAGAACCATTTCAAAGAAGCTTGTAGGGAAAAACTAGATCCAATGTGAAAAGCGTGTACCCAGATGACTCGAGTCGGATAGTAGTACGAATACATCAACCTTGTCAAACCAGCGGACCCCAGTTGCCGAGATGAATCCGCCGACAAACAGGAAATGGGACCGGAAAGTGGTAGGCCTAAATGGACAAGTCCCAAAAGTCAACAATGTTGATACCCATTTCTAAGTCTAAGGACTACAAAGCCTGAAGGATATATGCGATCTGCTACTGAAACCTACGAGACACACGGTCGCATTCCAAATAAGACTTGGAGCCAAAGTAAACCTACATGCCATTAACTTGTCCTACAGAGCTTAGAGACTCAATTGAACACAAACCGTATCCCCGTGTGCAAATGTGGAACATTCAATGTACACCAGCGATTAGGCCCCCAATGTAGAATCAAAGTGTAGAAATCAAGTATAGAGGTAATGGTCAGAAGTCTTCAAACCATTCTGTTGTGGTGAGAGAGAACTTGACACCCCTATTACGGCAAGACCGAGTCAGTCAACAGATGGACTTATAACAGTCGAACACAGCTAACTTCCAATTGCATCGTGTACGTGGTACAAGAAACTAAGCGGAAAGAAAATACGCGGATGTTGTATTTCAATGGTGAGCTGGGTTGCCTCCCGGGAGAGGTGCATTTGAGGGAGATAGTTACGGTGAACCCTCCATATACCACCACGAAGATTGCGCATGCCAATTAGGCCTAATGTGGATAAGCCGAAGCTGAACAACATGGTCACTATGGGAGTAATCACACCTGTGGAAGACCCTACACGGTGGGTAAGTCAGTGGTAGTCGCGGAAAGGGAGCAACAAAGACTTCGCGTTTGTGATAGACATCCAGACCCCCTTAAACACCCCAAGGACTAAAGAGGCGCACTTCCATACCAACAATAGACGAGTTTTACCAGACTTAGGCCAAGCAAAGGTTTTTCCAAACTTGACTTAAGTTCTGCATTTTGGAGCAGATCAGCTCGACGAGGAATCGAGTTTACTTACTACATTTGCTACTCCTTTTGCAGATAAGTGGGAAAGACTCCCATTTGGGACCTCAGTTTCTTCTGAAATTTTTCAGCAAAGAATCCCACCTGCTCTATAAGGCCTAGCGGGTTTGTAGTTTTGTAGTTTGTGTCGCGGACGACATCTTAGTATACGGAACTGCGGAAAAGATGAAGTAGCACTAGCAAATCATGTGACCGCACTTTGAGAGCCCTACTTGAACCTTGTTACAGCAGAAGCAAATCAAATGTTGAAACAAGCCACCAAATCTCTCCTTTCTAGCAGCGACTACCATTCCTGGTCACTGGTGGACAAATGTAGGCAAAAAATCTGACCAAGCAAGGTCAGGGCAGTTGTTGATATGCCACACCCGCGGGATGTAGCCGGACGTCCGCAGATTTGTGGTGTGTAAAGTACCTTAGCCGGTTCTTCCCAAGCTCTCTGATACACTTGAACCTCAGACAACTCACCCAATAAGATGTGTGACAATGACACTGGGAGCAGCCCCAGGAGCAGGCATTTTAAGCCATAAAGCAGAGATCACGCGGACCCGATATTGCGTAATATGATGTATCCCAATCAACCCCACGATTTCCAATGCGATGCAGTAGCAAGGTATTGCACCGTTATGTTTACAAAATAATAAGCCTATTGCGTACGCAAGTCGTGCGCTGACAGAACAGAGACGCAGGTCGCCACTATTGAGAAGGAAAGGAAATTGATTGCCGTTGTTTCTCCTTCCAAAGATTTCATCAATACCACATTGGCAGATATACTACTGTAATAAGTACCACAACCCTCTTGAATGATGCCAAGAAAATTCTGTGCAAAGCCCCTAAAAGGTACAAGCATGATTTTTGAACTTCAGAGCTAAACTATGAAATCCAATACCGCCCAGGTGAAACAGGTTCAGTGCCGACGCGACGCGCTATCGGTGCATTTTTAATACTGACAACAATGACAGACAATCATAGGCGACATAAATGGTAAGCACTCAAGAAAGTCAAATAGCAGGGGCGTCAGATGACCGAACAGTTGCCAGAGCAATTGATACCTTTTACAGTTACAGGTATGAAAATGGGTCCAAGACTAAATAATATTAAGCCGACAGGAGTGTTGTTGCCCAGAAATTACGCACAGACATGCTGCCAAAAAACATCCTCCAATTAGGAATTGATGGGTGCCTGAGAAGAGCCCGTCAGTGTATTTTTGGCCTCGTAGGAGTTACGCTCATCAAGCAATATATTGCAGCATGCGACATCTGTCCCATATTTATTTAAATTTCAAAACCCAAGAGAAAATATGTCTCATGCAGTCCCAAGTAGGGCCTGGGAAAATGTGGGGACGTGATATTTTCATGGCAAGGAAAAGATTTTTGGTCACTGTAGACTACTCAGTAATTTCTGGGAAGTGGACCAATTACCCGATACTTCAAGCCAAACTGTAGTCACAAACGCCAAGTCATGTGCTAGGTACGGTTAGTCCCACACAGTTGATATCCGTACAATGGGCCTCAGACACTTCAGAGACTTTCCAAAAGTTTGCGACCACCTGGGATTTTGAACATTGACATCAAGCACAGGAGGAAGAAACAGTCAAGCAAAAGGTATGGCGGAATAGCCTAAGACAGCAAAAGACTGTTAACCAAAAGCACAAAGCATGGAATGACCCACTTTTAGCCAGTGATCTCGCAACACACCACACAAGGACTACCACCAGCCCAGCCACAACGCCTCAGAACCGACGCACAGCATGTTGCCAACAGCACCAGTCTCTTCAGCCACGGTAATGATGAAGTTGAAACATGAAAACAAGAAAAGAAAACAGGCCAGCGTATTTGACAGGACAGCGACGGACTTAAAACCGCTCGAAGAGGGCGATGTCGTCCGAATGAAACCGTTGCGTGAGAGGAAACAAAAACTGGAGAAAGCAGTATTCACCAAAAGATGGACGAGCGATCATATTTGGTCGAGGACTCATCAGCAACTTACAGACGCACGCAAAGACAGCACTTAAAAAGACACACGAACCACCACAATTGAACTAAGACTGTACCAGAGGACTACACCACCACACGCTGACCAAGGAACCAAAACCAAAACCACCAAAGAAACTGAGAAAAGCAAGAAACCCAATATCAAGAAAGCAACTGAAAAGCCCAAAGGAACCAGCAAAGCAGGCAACGACCCCCCCAAGAACCTTCACGCCAAGTCAGCCACGACAAAGGAAAACCAAGGACTTACCAATCGGGCAGACAAGTCAAAACTGCCATCCTACTGAAAGACTATGTGGAAGACTGAAAAGCTGTGGAGAGAAATGTTACTACAGTGACAAGTCATCAAGTGAGAGGGCAGAGTAGTTTAGTTAAGATACCAGACTACCGTGCGGAGAAGAAATAAAGTTTTTGATAATTTTAAACCAAAACAAATTTTTCAAATTTTGGAATTTCGGGTTTCAAGTTTGGGAAGTTAAAAAGAAATTTAAGAAAATAGTTAAAAGTTGGCATTTTGAGCCAGTTAAAGTTTAATTGAGACTCTAAAGACTGCAAACAAAATTTTGCAGTTCGAACTTCTAAGTTGAAAGTTTTACATGTCAGTCAGTTTGGTGTTAGATGACACAAAAAAAAAAGAAAGAGGGAGATCTGCAAATAGGACTTTATTGAGCTCAAGAGAAAGTGACTCTATACATATAGGAACTATGATCTAAAGATTACAAAAGTTTAAGTTCAATCAGAACAAGAAAAAAATAAAGGAAACCCAAAATGTTTAAAACCAATTCATTCTTTGTGAGATAAGAACTCTCATATTAACTGTTAATTTACAAACACAGAAGGACTTGAGCTGAAAATGGACAGTTATCTTATCCCCAGAAAATTGTAACAAAATAAAAATTTTGTTCAGGAAAGTCTTCTTATAAAAGAAGGGGGGTGTTGTGGTATTTACATGATCAGCTGATCACCTCATCCATTGATCAGAAACTAGCTGTGTACTAAACTCCATACCTCAGAGTTGGTCTAATTGGACTGAGCATGTGCAGTGATTAAATCTCTCTCTTGCAATCCTGACATCATGGCGTGTGCGTCTGAGTAATTATACAGAGCAAACGTAACAAGCAGGCGGCGGCCAAAAATTCCCAAATTTAGACGTCACCATTGGTGTAACATGTAAACACGAAAGCTTGACGAAAATTTTTGTTCTTTTTGCCCATACTAACTCTATTGGGCCCTGCATAGCCTCACCTGGGAGACATGTCAGTGTTTAGAAATTAGGATTAATCTACCTTCCAACTTCTTGCTACTTGCTATCACTTTAAACCATGTTTAAATTTACACGGGTTTTAAATTGGTGGTGTTTGTTAAAGCTATAGCATCTTTGAATGGAATTTGAGAACTTAGAGACATGAGCACATTGTCCAAACGCGCGCCCCCTTTTTGTGTAAAAAAAACTGTTGTTTTTTCCCTATTGGAATCCTTACTAATGGTGAGTGAGGACAATAAAAATAATCAAATGAATTTACTTTGTTTTCTGGTATATGAATTGTCATTCGGTGTAGATAACAAATCTAAAATTTTAAAAAGGGGGGCATTGACTCTGGCCAAAACTTGTACAGTGTCGTTTTCCACCCTTAAAATAATAATAAAAAAACATCGATTTTGTTTTATTTTTTTTATTTATGTTATGAAAAGCTATGCCGGAATATATGCGAAATGTATGGTACACGTGCATCAACAAAAACAGGGGGTCACCCACTTAATTCTCAAAACAAGGACGGAAATAGACATAAAATGCATTTTTCGCTTTACATGCGTCCAGTTTAGATAGCAGCTTATCCAGCTTGCCACATGACACACAGAAACAAGCCCAAAAACCATGCCAAAGTTGTTGTGTCCGCGTTCGCCACAGAATGGGCACTTGTTGACAGCAGATATATCTGAGACTAGTCTAATTCAACGTTCGTTTTTCGATGTGTGGCAAAAGAGCGGGGGGGGGGGGCCAATTACGCCAATAAGTAGAAAATGCCTCCTTATGGTATAGGAGATGAGTTCCTCCACACGGACAAAATTAACGGATGCTTCTCTACATTTGGCAATGACAGTATGACGGTAACGTTCTCAGTAGATATTCTGTATCGAAACAAGTATACATTTAGGCCTATAGAAACATTTGAATCTCAGACCCCTCCCTTTAATGCTTAGTTTTAAACATTTAAAAAAGTGATAGGGTTCAATCAAATAAATCGGATTTTTACAATGCCGGATTTTTTAGGGATGCTTTATTTGGAGAATGGAAGATGAGAATTTGTTTTTGGTTTGATCATCTTAGATGGTGTCATAATATAAATGGGAATCCACCACGATATGACACCGTATAAAAATGGCCAAAACAAAAAAAAAAATATCATATTGTTTTTATTTTTAGGAATGTACATTTTTGCTTTTATCGACATAATTATTTATTTGTCAAAAATATCGTTACATCAAGTCATCGCACGTGGGGATCGTCACGCTGCTTAAATCGCATGTGCATACAAAACGCGACATGCAGGCATGACGCAGTATACACGAATAGAGCGACTATGATCGCCCCCTTACGCACGTGGTTCGCGGAGCATCACATCGCCATGACTGGGGGCAATCTTGGCCATTTCTCCTCTACCCGCGTGTGTAGTTGTACGTGTACCAAAGTAGTGTAAGTTTGATCAGTTCCGACGACAAAAATCAACACTATTTCAATGTTATCCATTGGTATATATCATGGGAGGCTCAGGAAAAAAAATTGTAAATTCTTGGACTACACAAATAGCGATTATTAAAACGTTACAAAAAATGGAAGCGAACTGCGTGTGAAATTCACTGCCAATGACACATGAACTGACGACGAATGTGAATGTCTGCAGCACGTACCACGGAAGTGAAAAGAAAACGGTCCAAAAAATAGTTCCGTACCAGATGCATCGGTTCCAAAATGGAAAAGACCACCGAATTTTTTTTAAAGGATATTATTTTTTCATTTAGTTGCTTTAAAATAACGTTGGGTTATCACAAAATTCCATTTCTAAAAATCATGGTTTTAAAGTTCCACCGTCCGTCACGTACTATCACTACATGTACAGTAAAAACCCAAACAATCCAGGGGGTAGGAAACATGCCAACCTAACAGCAACAGCAAATCAAAACGCACCAACTTACGGGTGCTAGTCTGTTCAAAGACTTAA
>JAMKCH010049671.1:0-10794 GCA_023653785.1 Ophioderma brevispina | reverse complement strand
TTGCAAAAAGATGCGCACCATGATAGGCTTTCATGCAGTGAAGGAATTTTGTATATCTGATGTACCGTTTCAAAATTATAGCAATTACGCTGATTTTTACATATTAATTAGCTCATTTGCATACTTAATTTGCCTGAAATAGGCCCAAAATCTAATCAGGTCGAGAACTCTTCAGCCCGCTTCCTTGCACCAAGTTACATCATTATACGCCTTATGGAACTCTAGATAACTTGTACACAAGCTTTTTTTTCTTAAATTATGCAATTAGACACCTAATTAACATATTTTATGCCCAAATGCCACTTTGACCCAATTATGATTCACACAAAAGATGCATGGCATAGTATTCTTTCATGTAGTGAAGGAATTTTGCCTATCCGATGTACTGTTTCAGAGATACAGTAATTATGAATATTTAATTAGCTCATTTGCATACCTAAGCCGCATATATCACACACTTTCAAATTGCAAAAAAGATGCGCACCATGATAGGCTTTCATGCAGTGAAGGAATTTTGTGTATCCGATATATTGTTTAAAAATTATAGCAATTACGCTAATTTTTGCATATTAATTAGCTCATTTGCATACTTAATTTGCCCGAAATACGACCAAAATCTAATCAGTTCGAGAACACTCCAGCCCGCTCCCTTCCACCAAGTTACATCATTATACGCCTTACGGAACTCCTGAAAACTTGTACACAAGCCTCGCGGGAAAATTTTCGTAAATTATGCAAATTAGATACTTAATTAGCATATTTTACGCCCCAAATCTAATCAGGTTGAGAACTCATGGGCCCGCTTCTTTACACCAAGTTACACCATCGTAGCCCTTACGGAACTCCAGATAAATCGTACACAAGCAGGTGAACACGGACGGCAAGCAGACAGACAGCATGACAGACAGACAGACACAGACAAACAGACAGACGGACAGACAGACAGACAGACAGAAAAGTGATAACTAAGTCTCTGCCGAACAAAGTTCAGGTGAGACAAAAAGGTTGAGATTTTTATATTATCTGAACCATTAGCCTTAGTAATCCACGTGTACCTAATCTTACGTGCAAATTCGGTCGCATCTGTAAGAAATTCGCAATATTGTATTTTCTGTCCGTAAACAGACAAATTACAGCACAGTGGCCTATGGGACCGTGGGAAACAAGCAATTGCTCATAACACAAAATCGCAAGATTGGGATCAACTCAAATTTCGTAAATAAGCTTTTCTCAAGGATATCTAGTGAACAATGAATAAAACAGCAGGTGCTGGAATCACAAAATGCACCTTTAACATGTACATGTAGTCATTAACAAATTAGTTAGCAGAACTAGGTGCAATATCACCTTGAGTTTTCTTTTCATTAAAAGATCTTTCTTCTGCATGCAATTTGCAACCGGTCATGACTAGATAGTCAATGATAACGGCAACATAAAAAAGTTAAAGACTATCTAGTCATGATCATCACTGATCATCAGGACTAGCCCTAACACAACCAATTACCACAGGATACCACCCATTAGTCAGGGTTCCAACATATAAAAAAGGCTTTAAAATTGAAGATAGGTTACCTCGAGAGAACTTTTTTACAACCAACATATATCGATAGTCTGGAACCCCGGGATTACGAATCCAGAGGTCGTAAAATTCGCCTGGATTGCAAAAAAATAGATATTACGCAATAAAGATGACGTCATCAAATTTCGGTGAAAATATCTGAAATTTTACTATTTTATTTTCTTGCATTTGTGAATAGTCCATATCATAAGCTTTTAATTTCACTTTGTTTAGAAGCTATATGATATTTACATTTTGTGTTAGAGAATGTTTAATTTCATTTTCCCCATTGACACATGTACAAACTAGAGTTTTCAATTGCAATTTTCTCAAAACATAATTTCTCTGTTTATCAGAGGTCTAAAATACTTACTATTTTCTCTGATAAGCACATATTTATTCTAATTTATTCACATTTTTAACACTTTTCATATACATTTGGATGTTCTGAGTAATATTAATATTAATATCTAAAGACCAATGCATTTTAGAACCTTAATATGATATAATTTGCCAATGATCTGCGAAAGAAAAAATAAATCTGCATTGATGTCAGTACAAAATTGCAACTTCAAGCTTATTTTTCTCGCATTGTACATTTTAACAGTTTTGAGCTCCACAAGGCTTGCATACTTCCACTAGTTTTCCGGAATTTGTGACCACAAAAAGTTTTGGACATTGATTAGAAGTCTTCAGTGATGTGTGCTTTTATGTAAATATGTGATTTATGATGTCATATTAGGACACCCCCTCTGTTGTTTTATTACAGGCAAAGTATCACAATACCATGAATACTATAGAAGCAGACACTACAATAGAAACAATCAAATTGCATTTGCGAAAATTACATTTAGTGAAAATATCCAATTAGTGGAAAATAAATTTAATTGCAAAAATAAAAAAATGTCTGCAATTTTAAACATTTTTTTCCATTTTGGGGTTATTAATTCTACTTATAACTAGCTTCTGAGGTGCTTTATATACCTAAAATGCAGGTGTCAGGATAGTATTGGGCCTTAAGTTTCTGCATTCCAAGATTTGTTCAACTTCATAGTTTGAAGAAATGTTAAACTCTTGTTTAAATTTGTTTGCATAATTTGCACAAATCCAATATGAAGCAAATTTTTCAATTTTGGCCATGTTTTCTTATGTGAGACTTGCAGAGGCATTAACCTTGTATGTATACCCATGGACAAAGAATTCAATAAAAACATTAAATAACGACGTTTTGTGATCCTATGGCATTTGGTTTTGATAGCCATTCTGTTTTTGTTTGTCTTGTTTTGTTTGTTTATTGCTTTATTTTTTGTTTTTAAATATTTCCGTCCCTGAGACCTGTAGAAGCACGATCAGGTCAGGTGTTTTCAGTGCAAATGAAGCCAATAGGAATATTTGAACTACATTGGATCAGTTGTAGCAGACACCTTGGATTTCAAAATAGAAGCATATCGTTTTGCCCTCTGATTTTGCCCGTATACATGTATAGGTCTATGAGATACATAGTAGTAGCTACTGGGTTTCCGGGAGAGGGGGGGAATGGGGGGGGAATATTGTGCTTTTTGTTTTGTTATTATGCTCAATATTTAAGAGAGTAGCCAACAAGCAAAGCGCTTTAAAATCTGCAGGTTACCATCCATTTGTATTATACTGGTAAAATCATCCATACATTCCCAGAAAGCAAAACACAGATTTGCCATAATAATGATAAAATATGTTAAGATTTAAAATTGTTAAAAACATTGGGGTAATATGAAAGATCTAAAAGGTTTAAAGATTTGACAAATTTCTAAAAATTTGGAAGGTTTTGAAAACGTTTTTTAACAATAGTAAAAAAAAGTATCTTAAAGAGGTCAGAATGTTCTTTTTTAAATAGTGTAAAAAAAACGAGTCACAAAAGTTTTGCATATGTGGTTTATGTTAGCGGTGTTATCAAATGTTTATATACTGTATTTAATAGTAGCCCGACCCAACAGCAGTAAGTTTTATTTGGAAATGTTAAAGCATATTAACTAACGCTTTGTGTTTACGAATTACCATTTACAGTGTCATTATAACGTCAATAAACTCATTATTAACGACGTTGTCAGGGACAGGACATTAGTCCAAATTGTGTTATCCCAGGTTGAAAAACATACTCACAAAAGAAATTAGTATCGTGGTTTAAGAAAATACCCTTCTTGATAACATTTTTTTCTTATATCAAATTTCGTTATAATGAGCTAATGTAGCTGGAAATATGAAAAGGGGCCCACTGGATAAGATATGTTTTTGACCAATAGAAACTTATATCTGGCTTATTGTTTTGTTAATTTGCATAGAAGTCATAATGACCAAGAGGTTCTAAATATATAGAGAGGCAAAACGTTCACGTAATCTTTAGAAATTCCCGTCTCGCATGTTTGCCGACCACAAAAAAACCTAGAGTACCAACAATAGAAAGCAATGGCTGCCCTCCGCTTCTTCCACATAGTGTGGGTGCCGCTTTGCATATACACTATCGGTAGTGATACCAATTAATTTATGTGTTAGAGGTGGCCAGGTGCCAGGTGTAATAATTTGTACCTGGATCATTGTCTCAGAGTACATCTTTTTTCTCATAATGCAATGCGCGCTTAGTGAAAAGATGTATTCATTGAGGCGGTTTATTTAAATCAAGACGACTGATGTGTCATTTCATTCGTTGGTGTATCCATGGGTAGGACACATTTAACCACCCAATAGCACCCCACACTGATATTTTGGCGGATTTGTTTTGTTATCGAATTGACATTATTGTGTAATACAAGCACCCAAACTGAGAATTTTCCTTGCCCTATTCAAATGTCAGCGCCCACACGGACGACTGGTTTTTGAATGCGTTTCACCCCCTTATACTGACAGTCAATTTGTAATCCTATAAGATCTTTGTGCTCCTATCGTCTTGAGAATCCAGTCAGGCACAAAGCCTGGATTAGGATTGCTTCCCACAATGCAGAAACATAAATACCACCCGTCTCCTGGAAACTGAGTAAATAGTTGTATGGCGATTAAGTGGCCTTCGGTTTCATCAGAAGTGCAACCTTGAATATGAATGTGATTTACAGCTACACTCGGAAGAAGGAGAATATTGCAAAAACAGTTTAATGTGTCCAAGTTGATGGGGTTTTTATCTCCCCTCTGCTGGGGTCATAAGACGTAATAAATAGGTTTTCTAGTCAAATCTCCATGTATCTAGCAATTGTAATTTTTGGAAACTCAAATGTCAATAGGGAACTCAAATGTCAAAACAATAAAAAGGACAGAACCAATGTCTCACTGAAAAGATCAAAATCACAACAGTTTCAAAAGTCATATTGAAGTCAATGTCCCACAATGGAAATCGTTATTTAATCCTGTGCTCATCAGTGCATGTCCAATTTCACTTGGGTAATCTCAAAGTTACATAGGCAATCAAATGTCATTTGGCAGTGAAACACTTCAAACATGCCTCACCAGAGAATATCAGATACCGACAAGCAGCGTCTTTATGACGCGCATTAACCAAGGGAGGGGACAAACTGAACAGTCTGAATTTAAGGCTGTACTTTCTCTTGATCTATTTAGTCATGAACATGCATAAACCTTTAAGTGAACAATAGCTCAGAAAAAGGCTGACTCAACGATTTCCCAAGGAGGCCCACTTAATTTCACACAATCGGTTTTGCATATATTATGCCATCTTGTTCATAATACCAATCAATGTGTGAAACAACTAAGCTTTAAGCTCAAACTGTGTTGCACAATGAGTCGGATCTGAATTTTTGCTATACACGTAATTATACACAGTATTCTATGGCATTGTTATACTGGGTGCCAGTAATATGGTATGTTGTCGTTTTCACATAGTGACGTATTTTCACAAACGCGCCACATAACGACGTATTTGCGCTTCGTATTTGTTATTTATAAGTTGAAATTGCTATTTTGTCGTTTTCACATATTTTATTTAACATCATCTTTTCGCATATCTAAATAAAATGGAGCTGATTAGTTAAATAACTTGAAGTTAACTTATGTCGACGATTTCTCCACTTGTTTTAACTGAATTATGTTTTAATTAACAGTATGTGGCAAATTAAAATCGGGCAAAATCTCAAGCTTTACTTTCTCGAGGATGCGTATTTTTGCATATACCGTCTAGGTGACTCGGCCGACATATATATACTTGTTTTTAAAGTTTATATTGATACTAACATTTTAAGGGCTTCATGCGCGCCAGACTTCATTTTCCGGGGGGGTGGGAAACTCTCCAAAGTGAACTTTTGTGGGGCAAAAGTGAAACTCTCAGGGTCAAAATATTTTTTTTTAAATTGAGATTTTTAACCAATTTTGGCCCAATTGGTGATTTTTGGCCCCAAACCGCTGATTTTTGCCAAGACCAAACCCGTCATTTTGCTTCCACGGGGGGAGGGGGAGGGGACAAGAAAGAAAATGGGGATGGGGGGATGCCCCAAACCCCATGCTACCCCTTGCGCCGCCACTGGGAGGCTTACTGTATTTTCGCATAACGTGCATAACGGAATAAGCGTGTAAATCCGCAATGGGCATTTCGTTTCGCCATTTTAGGATACTTTTTTTTATCTGCATTGGAGTATGAAGAGATACTGCATGACTAGAAATTTCCATCAGTATGATCAGTTTTATTCAACTTAAATTTTCCATAACAAAAACGAAAACAAACGAAAAGAAGTTATCAATACCTTTTCAGAACTTGCACATATAACTGTGTAATACTTTGTGTGTTGCATGCTGTAAGGAAAACCTTCTCATCACTTTTATGAAATGTTATGGCAACCAACCGCTTCTTCCTGACATTCATGACGTTTTATTAAAGTATTGGTTTGGATGGTGCAGTAGGAAGTTTTCCCTGTGATAATTAAATGCCTAGTAAGCATTTGATTTCACTATTGGGACCTTGAGTGATCTAAATTGGATATTTTGTTAACTTTGGACATTTTGAACGCCCTTATGTTGATATTTGGGTATTTGCTAGTAAAACTATTTCACAATATGGATATTTAGTTAGCATTATGGACATTTGAAACGGCCTATGTTTGGACATTGGTAATATGCTAATAAAACATATTTCACATAGGACATTTGACCTGCCTTTGAGGACGATTGGTTGAAAATAGTGGGGATTTAAAAATTTGACTTGAAAAACCTATATAATTAGACAACTCCATAGAAGCCGTTCGCAGTATGCGGTGGCTGGGAATGGAGGTGGATCCAAAAACGGGACAATAAACGGGTAATTAAAATACAAGAGTTACGTTTTCAGCATTAGAAACTCATTTCTGGCACATTGTTTTGTTACTGACTTAAAATTGAAATGGTTGTCAATATTGCTTCCTCCTAAGATTTTTAACTATATTATAAGCATATACTTGTAATCATTTAGTTATATCATCAAACAATTAATGAAAATGTATAAGTAGGTTGTGTGTTTCGACCATGTAGAAACTCGCATCTTTCAGATTTGTTTACCAACATGCCCTTACAATTCACTATGATACCCATGACCATCCGGCTGAACTTTAGACCAACACAATTGCCAACTTTGTGATTTATTCAATTATATCCTCTAAAAAAATTAAAATGGAAACTTGTATAAATAAGTGGCAATGAATGTATGATGCTATGGCTTGACCTTCAGAAATTTATTTTCTGGTAATTTATTGTTTTGTTAACATCTTATCAATAAGACGGCCTTCTAAGAAAGGTCTTAGAAGCTGTCCTATTGTCTCCCCGTCTTGATTTTGTAGCATGGTTTGGGGGAAATAGAATGCCAGATAGTGCGTTTTAATGGTCAAAGATATTATACCTCATTCTGAATTTTTTTACACTTTCATCATAATTTTGTGTGCATCTCCAGTAGTTACACTAAACCATGCCCCATTCATTAATATTAAAGTAACAGGACCTGACAACCTGCCAGCTTGCATAATGAAAGAAGCTGACATCGATATTGCACCACTTCTGGCGATGATTTTGCAAAATCTCGAGTACACTCTTATGTACAACATGTTTGTTATTGCCAAAATTAACTCATCTTATAAATGACTCTCAGGAGTGTATTGGGCATCCATCAGAATATCTTCCTCTATCATAACATCGGTTTTTGTAAGTTATCATATGAGCAGTTATGTTATGTTTAGATGAAATGTTATGATGCTGCAAACACAATGTTGTAAACAGCTGAAGATATTGCCAACTCAGCGATGACTATAAAGGTTTGATCCAATTGTATTGGTTTTTTCAAAAAAGGCCTGGCAAAGTCACAAAACACACAGTAAAATGATTACGCCGTAAGAGAACCTCAATGTGTCTTGTGGATTTAAAAAAGGGCTCCCAGCTTGTGGTATAGATCCGTCTTTCCGATTGGGTACCCGAACATCAGTGGACCCCTGAAACAATGGCTGGGACCCCCGCTTCTATTTTCGAAATTTTATCAACGATATATCAATTGGTATTACATCCATATCCGTCTGCGACTGCTTCACGTACATATAAATCTCCAAGCTAGTGACAACACCAAACTACAAGAAGACCCTGACCAGCTCTAACAATACGGTATAATGCCGGCCATGATTGGTAGATGCAATGTTCAACGTTGGACAAATTCCATCTACAGGTTTAATACGCACAGGGACATCACTGGGGGCACTCCCTATTTAGAAGTGTAAGGGTATGTGCCTCCGCCATGTGAAAAGTTGGGCCTTTACAGAAAAAGGGATTCATTCATTAAACACAACTAAACAAAACACAGGGTCATTGGGTATAAAGCTAAAGAAAAAAAAACAAAAAAAAAAAAAAAAAAAAAAAAAAAAAAAACAAAAAAAACCAGGCGGTTCTCGAACCACAGTCTCGCCTGCTTCACCTTAATTGTAAGACAAAAGCACACACCCGAGTGCAACTGTGTGGTCCAGTTGTCCCCAAAAAATTTTGTGCAACCATATAAACTCCAATGTCTTACTATTTTACTTCCCACTATTTCATTTGACACCACCCTAGGGTCCACAACATTTTCCATTGTGGAGATTTCATCTTGCAAGTTGAAACCCCCCACAAGCATAAGTCGGAGATGTTTTAGGAGTATCACCCCTTGTTTTGCATTTTAGTATTCTTTACTTCCTGCTCTTTCATTTGACACCACCCCAGGGTCACAACATTTTTTCCATTGTGGAGCTATTAATAATGAGAAGTCCTCAACAAGAGCATAACTAAGATGGTTAGGAGTAGCACCCCCGGTTTGCATTTGATGTATTTTAACCTGCCTCTTTCATTTGACACCACCTAGGGGTCACAACATTTTCCATTGTGGAAATAGTAATCTTGAAAAGTCCACCACATGAGCAAAAGTAGATTGTAGAGTTAAGCACCCCCGGTGTTTGCATTTATAGTATTCTATACTTCTCACTCTTCATTGATACCACCCTTGAGGTCACAACATCTTCCGTTTGGGAGATATTAATTTGAAATGTCCCCAAAAATAATCAGAACCAGAGATGTAGGAGTAGCACCCCAGGGTTTGCATTATAGTATTCTTTATTTGCCCTGCTCTTTATTTGACACCACCCCCAGGCCACAACATTTTCCATTGTAGATATATTAATCATGAAAGTCATGCAAAAATGCCCTTAAAATCACTAAATTAGTTAAAAATATGAAAAGTTATTCAATTTGGCAACACTATTTGTGAAAAAACATGGACCACATTTTAAAGTTGAGTCGCCTACGGTGTCCAGAAAGTGGTTGAATGCGCAATTTGCGTTATTTTCACCCATTTCAAGAATGTAAACAGGCTGGCAACCCAAAAGATTGACCCAAGTAGAAAAACCCATTTCAATGAAAAACTTATGGGCATGATCTAGCTATAACATATTGATGTTTAATAACTTTGTTGTGGTTTGTACCCCCCCCCCCCTTTTGATAAGTATTCTTGTTGTGTACACCCCCAAATCACACACAGCCATTACTGCCAAAAAAACACATGATGACCCTAATTTATTGTCGGTAAACAAAACTCCTGAATCAAATTCTTTTTGAAGTGTAGATTTCACAATGACCATTGACAAAGCTGAGAAAATTTGGTTGTGAAATGGACCAAGCATTTAGCATTAGTTGCAATTTAAAATAATCAAAGAATGCCCTTTAAGTGGCCACATGCATTTGACCACATTATATTCACACAAAAGATGGTTACCAGTATATAGTAGTATAATGTAGCGAAGGAATTTTGGCATATACAATGTACCATTTATGCGTACAGCAATTACGCATATTTAATTAGATTCAATTGCATCAAACCAATGCCCCTTTAATTGATCCACTTGCAATTTGGCCGCATTGATTCATACAAAAGATGTTACGGCATAGAAGTCTCATGTAGCGAAGGAATTTGCATAATCCAATACCATTCAGTGATTGATACAGCAATTATGCATAGTTAATTAGATCAATGTATCAAAAAATGCCCCTTTAATCGGCCCACATGCACTCTGACCCCCAATTGATTCACCCAAAAGATGCTGGCAGAGTATTCTTTCATGCAGCGAAGGATTTTGGGCCTATCCGATGTACGTTTCAGAGATACAGTAATACGCATATTTAATTGCTCATTTGCATCCTAAGCCGCTTGTAATCACACACGCTCAAATTGGCAAAAAAAAGATGCGCACATGATAGGCTTTCATGAAGTGAGGAATTTTCCGATCCAATGTACCGTTTCAAAATTATAGCAATTACGTGTTTTTTGCATATTAATTAGCTCATTTGCATAACTAATTTGCCCGAAATACGCCCGAAATCTTAATCAGTCGAGAAACTTCTCCAGCCCGCTCAATTCCACCAAGTTACATCATCATATGCCTTACGGAGCTGCCAGAAAACTTGTACACAAGCCTTGCGGGGAAAATTTCGTAATTATGAAAATTAGATACTTAATTAGTGTCAAAACTATCCTGTACTCGGCCACCACCATGTGCTATATGATAAAACACAATTAACCAATATCTCTAAATTCTGCAAATAAATTTATATTACTTTCTTAAAACTTGTTCACAAATAAAAAATATTACTATTACCTTAATTATAAAAATTTCTTATGCTGAAAATTCAATTCAAAAAGTGCCACAACTATAGTTTTGGTCACATCCCAAAATATTTCCAAAGTTGGTTCAAAATTCTCTGATCCCCCAATTTATCAATTCCAACAA
>JAMKCH010049670.1:0-15103 GCA_023653785.1 Ophioderma brevispina | reverse complement strand
GCACTTGGGCAGAGGGTCATATGTAAAGACCTTGATTTAACCTAGTCGGATTTATATATATCGGTGCCCCCGAAGAGCAAACTGTGACTGATAGCTGACACGTGACCTGGTACCTGACTAGTGACACCACCAACCTAGCGCCCCATCGCGTTACGTTATGACTACAATACGGCAAAGCAGCAGCATTAGTATTATTCTGTTGTCAGGCGTATCGTTCAAGATGTGAGACTATACAGTGCTTCTGTTTCTTTAGTAAAAGGGAGGGTTAGACACGATCTGCCCTCGATTTGGGCATGGGGATTTCCAAACGGTTAATGGTTGAAAATGTACATTGCATTTACTATGGCAGTATCTCGGTCCCAGTGACATTAAAAAACATCTCTTAAACCTTTGTTCAAAAGATCTTCGTAATATCATGATTAAATGAAGACAACAAAAATATTGTTTCAAAAATCGTCGGGGTAGTGGATTACCCCCGCTGAAAATAGTGTAATTTCCAATAAACGGTCATTTAGATATTTAAATATTTCGTGGCCTTAAAAAGTTCACATCAATCATGCTTCTGGTTATAATACCTGTGCCATTTAACATCAAAAACTCCAGAACTTCCTATAAAAAGTAATCTCTACCTCACACCAACCCACTAATACCTTGACATACGCGCCAGGTACAACGCTATGCGCTCTGTAGCCCTGCGCACCGATTACACTCTAATATCAAAAACAGCCTATTATAAGTATTCTACACCAGAAAACAATTGCACTCCTGGATTGCAGTTAGGAAGATGGGAGTTGTTTTTTTTGTATTGGAAGTTGGAATATACCTTATATTTTTTGTTGATATTTAAATAGATTTAAAATAAACAACGGCCCCCTATGTGCATTGCCCCCTTCCCTCATATTCATTATTCATGAATAATGTAAAAGTGTTTCCAAATATTCTCAACAAAATTGGAATAAGGTGCTTAGTGGAACCCAATCTAGTATGAATTGACTCAATGAATCTCTCCATCATGTTGCCATGCTCAATAGAATGTGTGCGCGGGATCTTTTGAGGTGAAGGGGTAGAAGAATAAATTCACCTAATGGACAGTAAATAAAGTTTAACAATCAAGGGCTGACCTAAATCTAAAAACCGCTGCTTCTTATTGAATGGATCTTTTCCCTCGACAGCCAAACCAAATGGCCACCCCTTTGGCGTTGCCATTGTAGAACGTCTGAGATGTGAAGTTGTCCACCGTTTTACTTGTTCTAATTTATTTTATATATGTTGGTGTGTTGGAGTAGTTTTAAACTTCAATACTTGTATTACTCGCCTTTGAAATACTGTTGATTCCTCATGGTAAAGGAAAAATATGACCAAACAAGTTATATGGTTAGCCCCTGGATTTTTCTTTGTTGGTACAACCTTACGATTGGAAGTGGAACAAGATAAAAACGCAGGTGGTTATTAAAATGGAAGCTTAATATGAACCATATACCAGAACTAAAAAAAAGACGGATTTTTTTACAACCCCCGAGTGCATATGAAAAAACGTGCTTTGGAAAATTTTGAAATACACAAAATAATAGAGATCAAACTACTGTGTCAATTATGAATTCGCCAACCTTTGTATTTTTCCACATTGCGTTCTCAAACTCCTCACCTGGTAAAAACAAGTTATTAAATATTACTTCTTTATAAAAAAATAAATCAAGAACTTTTTAAAAAAAAGTTTGGACCGGAAGGGTATGAATGACGGAGATATGAAAGGCCTAAGGCAGGACGATAGCCAACATTGGTTGTAATGAAATAAGGTCAAATAATCACCAAAAAGGTTTTACTGTATTAACCCTAACAGTAACCAACTACAAACACACGCAATGCAAAGTCGATGTTGTAACGATGTATCAAACGTGGGGAGATACATATATTCGGCACGAATCGCTGCCGGCCAACGACAGTTCGTAGCGTGCTATCACCGGTCATGGGATGGGGGCTTCGGGCATGGTCGAGGCCCGGACCCGCATTCCGCTTTTCTCTTTCCCCTACCCGTTGTTCCTTTACTCCCGCAGGCTCCCGGGGGGTAGAAGAGATGGAAGAATTTATGTTAAAGCGGGTCTATATTTCTTTTATGGAAATTTGTTTCTGGTTTGTGGCTCTTTAGCAAGAGAAGCATGTAGGATGGTAGCTTGAAGGATCTGTAACATAACGAAATAATCATTTGCCAACTGTACGTGGTTAATATGTTACGAGATGTCTTGGAGTCACATGTAACAGTTTTTTTGGTTTTAAAATAAAGGTACACGGGATCAGTCGTTGTCATGTTAACAGCATTTATTGTAGGAGGAACGACAAACAACCTTTCTCGCCTGACCACTTGATCAAGTGCCACGAAGCACTATTTCAACTTAGAATGATAATCTTAAAAACGATGCAGCTTGCATTTGCATACACTTAAAGTGTACAGACAACCCACATGTGTAACATTATTTATGATACCAACTTTGGCTAATTGTCGAATGTGTTGACCTGGCCTCAAGTTTCTTACACGGAGGAATGACCAGGGCATGCCTGGAAAAAGTGTGAGAACTGTGAACCTGTTCCAGGGAAATCTTCCTATTTGGGGGAAATTTTGCATGCAAATAAGAGATACTAAGAATTTAAAGGAATTTTGCAATCTTGGTGGGGGGGGGGGGGGGGAGGAAATTTTGATTGTGTTCCTCGGAAATTTGGCATTTTTTTTCAGCCAATGGACCAGGGCTCCAGATGTTGACAGATAATGCATACTATTGTACATCCCCTCCCCCTTAGTTAAGCGAACCTCCTGGTTCGTCCAAAAATAATACCAACAAATTTAAAACAACCTAAAATTAACTGCAACACAGGTAACTCATTTAAACAAACTGCAAAAGATATTATATAACAAGAGCTTAAAAACTGGAGTTTGAAATGCATGATCTGTCAACAAAAATTAGAGAATATTGAATAAAATTGGAGTACTGAAATTTAAATCAAATTTTCCCAGCATCCAGTCAAATTCCTATTCAAGAACCCACAAGAGGCTTGAAGGGCCCAGGATCCCAACCACACCAACTGATTCACATACCGACGCATTAAGGTAAGCCATCGATCCAGCTGTGATTCATGAGTAGCAACATGACCACACTTGAAAAAATCGTTAAAAGAAAATGTATCGCTAGGGATCAAGGATCAAATAAGAATAATAATAAACTTAAACTTATGACTCATTCACTGGTTGCAACGCATCCATGCCTGCACAGGCTCCTCTTGCTGCCGAATATAAACCAGTATCATCATAATTCATAAATTAATTCATACACTAGCTGTGCAGGACTCATCTGCAGGAATTCTCAAAACTCATTAATTTTACACCTAAAGCAGCTACTACTCTACTGGTTGCAACGTATCCCCATTCCTGCACAGCATCCTCTCATGCTGCCCAATATAAACCAGTATCACTACAACTCATTGAAAAAAAACTGCTGTGCAGGACTCGCTCATCTGCAGGAAATCTTCAAACCCGGGTTCAATATCAAATATTCTTTTCAAAACCGTGATAATGTCTTTAAAAGTACAAGTTTACAATATACATGTAAGAAACTAACTTTGGGAACTCACCATCTCTATTCTAATCACACGATACAGACTACTCAATTTACACTAACTATTGGTCTCATTAATTTCTACATTGGTCCATTCAGCACACAGTCATCAAGCAAACTTAAGTGAAATGACCAAATATAATTAACTTTATTAACTAAATACAAATACCATGCACACTTTTTTTTACCTCTCTCTACACTTGTTGATAAAAATTGAACACTAACCCATAAAATGAAAGTAAAGAATACACAGAAACTATTTAACAGGATCTATGCCTACTTGCATTATGCATATAGGGCAAAGAGGGGAAATAATTTCATGTACTTAAATTGGGGCCCCCCCTTTTTTTTAAAACTTTTTTAAAATTCATATCATCAACAGTGTACCTAGCGAAGGGCATGGTTCAAACTAAAACGGAGAAATAACACTCTAAAACTAATACTGACTGACATGACACTGCAAGTTACATCCAGCTTATTAGTCTCATTGATGACACTTTCCTTCAATTATCCAGCTTATGTTAATTTGTTGGTTTTGACGATTGCTGCATATCAATCCACTGACATTGTAAACAAACCTCTGCATTTTTTAACACAGTATAGTGGGCAAGTGGGCACTGTTGGGGAATTCGTGCAACAACATTTGTCCCATGACTCCTATAATTTTTTTGAATATTGGTGCTGAATTGCAGGTAACCCAAGAGTAGCCCGCTAAGGAGACGACAAGTTAAAGGTAATCAATGGGCAAATTTGACACGGACAAGGTCAAAATCGGGCCTTTTATTGACCTCCTAACTCAGAGATGTACATGTATAAAGTCATTGATGCATGAAATATAACCAAACCATAATAAAATTTGAAATCTGAAATGCCAAAGGTTAAAGAATTTTTTTTATTTTTATAAGAAAACTTGGGTTTTTCATATATAAAACAACACAAATTTTTCTTTTTTTAAATATTTGATTTTTGACCTATAAACTAAGTTGATCAAGAAAAAAAAATAATAAAGAAATGCACTTATTTACTCATCAACTTGCCTGACACATTGGAGTTGATTTTTAAAAAACGAAACGATCGGAGGGATGAGTTTTTGATGAACCTGGAATCTAATCTTGTTAACAAGTGAATGTAAGCCAAAGATCCAAAACTAAACATCAATATAAGCAAATTGTGGAAATGTCATGTTTACTGTTGTTTTGTTACGTTACCAATTGAATGAGATTTTACCATTGGCTAGACAAATACTTTAATAAGCATAAAGAAATATGAAATTCATTTACCAACCACTACAATCAACATAAAAGTTGAACCCCCCCCCCCCCCAAAAAAGGGAGGGGGGGGGGCGAACAATGCGCAATACGTAAGGTACATGAATAATTCACTCCTTGGAAATACCGACTGTGTTGTATTATGGATTGACAAACTCGCAATGTACTATATTTTTTGACCAATTCTCCGCACAACCTCACATAATTGTGATTTGGAAATTGAATGTCAAACCACATCATTGGGTCTAAGCAGTTGCACAATCCTTATCAGTTTCCTTTTGGACAATCAAAATCAGAGTCAATTCAGAGAAGTACTTGAAAAAAGTCCAGGACTGTGGTGGTGGAACTTTGATGTCGGCCTCAAAATGTGCTAGGTGGTCAGTGAGTTTGTTTTAGGCGACAATTGTACAGTAGAACAGTTGGTCAATTCTACACAAAGCTGCTTCACCGTAATGCGTAACCACGTTCAGTGGGATCGATAAACCATTCAAGAAGTCAATTTGCAAACTGGCATTGACTCAGAGTGATGTGGTGGTAGTATGATTGGTTGAATTTAAAAATTTCGCAAATTTGCAACACAAAAGGGTGATGTCTCTTGTGGATTGGCAAAATGTCATAATCAACAGGGATATAACCAGTCGATAACTGCTTTGGGTTAGTACCCAAAATACTGCTCAGAATGACAGGAAATCGCAGTAACCAGCTAACATCCACATATACGATTTGTTTCTAAATGTACTCCAAACCAGGTCCCATGATTTCTAATTGCCTCAGCACCTGCGTTTTGGCATGCCATCTATGATGTAGGTTGTTTGTATGATTCAGGTTAATAATAGCTAGGGGCAACATAAATAAATTTTGTATCAAGAATTCATCCACTACTGAAGATGGTCTTAGCCACAAGTGTCTATCGTGATTTCTTTTAGGGCATTCCGTTCACATTATAACAAAACAAGTTCCTTAGTTGGCGTACGTATCATTGTGCAGGATTTCTGTTGAATATTGCTTAGGCATGTCTCACGGACATTGTGTTGAAGTACAAGGGGGGGCTGCAAAGCATGAGGGGCCCTTACATTCGAATTTTGGAGAGGGGGTCCATGCTCGTTTCCCTTGAATGTTCTTGATGACTTTTCAGAGGGTTGCGGTGCGGTGGCATAATCCTTAGAAGTCATTGGAGATGGAGCCGGCAAACGTCTGGGAACTTGCCCAATTATTTGTACTACACAGCTGCACAGGGGCTTGACTGAAAGATAAGAGGCATAGTTGCATCGTCCACTCAGTCCGTTGACGACAATTGGCGAAGATGGCCCGTCACTGCCCATTACAATAAACACAGCGACCAGCACTCTACATTTCTCCTCTGAGAACTTGGTCCTTAAAGTTGGATTGGGGTGGCTTCGCTTTGTGCTGTATAGACGCCGGGATTCTCACCATGTTTACGAGATGTATTTTTGAGTTTCCCATGTAACAGTTAAAATAAGAGGTACACGGGATCACTCATTGTATGTTAACAGCATTTTTTGTAGGAGAACGACACACAACCTTCTCGCCTACAGCTTGAATCAAGTGCCACGAAGCACTATTTGCAACTTAGAATGATGAATCTTAAAAACGATGAGCTTCAATTTGCATCAATTAAGTGTAAAGACAAACCACATGGGTTTACATGATTTATGATAGCCAACTTTCCTAATTATAGAAGATGTGACCTGGCCTCAAGTATACAGGGGCAATGACCAAGGGCATGCCTGGAAAAAGGGCGTGGGAACTGGGAACCTTGTTCCAGGGAAAATCTTCTATTTGGGAGGGAAATTGATGCACTAAGAATACTAAGATTTAAAGGGAAATTTGGCAATCTTGGGAGTGAAAATTTTGATTGTGTTCCCCGGGAAATTTGCATTTTTCCAGCATGACCGGGCTCCAAATGTTGACAGATACTGCCTACATTTACCATACCCTCCCCCTTAGTTAAGCTAACCTCCTGGTTCGTCCAAAATAAATTGACCAACAAATTTAAAACAAACTACAATATTAATCTGCAACACAGTAATAATTTAAACACAACTGCAAAAGATATTTATAACAGTATTCAACTGGAGTTTGAGAAATGGCATGATCTCAAGCAAAATTCAGAGATATTGATTCAAAAATATGGAAGGAACTGAATTTAATCAAAGTTTTCCCAGCATGCCGCAAATGCTAATCAAGAACCCACAAGAGCTGGAAGGGCCCAGGACCCACCAACCCAACTGATCAACAACCGACCAATTAAGGTAGCCATCATGCAGCTTTATGCATGCGTAGCAAATGACCAACACATTGAAAAAAATACTGTTAACAGAAAATTAATCTGCTATTGCATCAAGGATAAAATAAGAATACTATAAACTTAAACTATATGACTCTGTCCACATGGTTTCAAAAACGCATCCATGCCTGCACAGGCTCCTCTTGCTGCCGAATATAAACCAGTATCAACATCTTAATTCATAAATCAAATCATACACTGCCTGTGCAGGACTCATCTGCAGGAATTCCTCAAAACTCATTATTTTTAACACCTACCGCTAAGCACACTATACTGGTGTGCACGTATCCATGCCTTCACATGCTCCTCACACATGCTGCCAATATAAACCAGTAATCACTACAACTCATTGAAAAAAAACTGCTGTGCAGGACTCGCTCATCTGCAGAATCTTCAAAACCCGGTGTTCAATACCATATTCTTATCAACCGTTATAATAGCTAAAAAGTACAAGTTTACAATATACATTTAATGAAACTAACATTTGGAACATCACCATCGCGTAGGTTAATCACAACGAATACACTAATCAATTTCACACTAACTATTGGTCCATTATTTTCTAACTTGGTCCTTCAGCAACAACATCATCAACAATACTTAAGTGAATGCCAATATGAATTAAACTTTATTAAACTAAATAACAAATAACCATGCACACTTTTGACTTCTCCTGCTACACTGTGTGATAAATGAACATACCCCATACCTGAAAGTAAAGAACAACATGAACAACTATTAAAAGGATCTAGCCTACTGGCATTTGCATATAGTCAAAAAGAAGGGGAAATAATTTCATGTAATTAATTGGCTTACTTAAAATTCATAATCAATCCACAGTGTAACTAAGAGTCAGGTTTCAAATAAAACAGAAATAACCTCTAAAACTAATACTCGACTGACTGACACTGCAAGGTTACATCCATTTATTCAGGCACTCAATTTATGAGCAACTTTCTTATTATCCAAGCTTGAATTATTGTGTTGACATTGCATAGCATAGCAATACACTGACATTGTAAAACACCTCTGCCTTTTTTTAACACAGTATAGTTGAAGCAGTGGGCAACTGTTCCTGGGGAATTCCGTGCAAAAACATGTGTGACCATGACTGCACTATATTTGTTTGATTATTGTCAATGAAATTTGCAGGCAACCCAAGAGTAAGCCAGTGCTAAGGAGACTGAAAAGGTTACAGGGGAAAAATGGACAAAATTGTGACAAGGACAAGGTCAAAATCAGGGCCTTTTACTTGACCTCCTAAACTCAGAGATGTACATTTATAAAGTTCATGGATGCATGAAATATACACACACCAGAATACATTTGCAAATCTGAATGCAAAAGGTGAAATATTTTTTTTTTATTTTTATAAGAAAACTTGGGTTTCAATAAAACAACACCAATTAATGTTGACCATTAGAAAACTGAATTGGGCTAGTAACCAACTTGATCAAAACAAATAAAAAAATGGCACTTATTTTATACACTTGCCTGAAACATGGACAGTGATTTTTAACGGAATGAGTTTTTTGATGAACAACTGGCAATTACTGTTTAACAAGTGGAATGTAATACCAAATACAAAACTAAGCATCAATATAAACAAATGGTGGAAATGGCATGTTACTGTGTTTTTTTTACGTTACAACAAAACAATTGATTATATTTACCTTGGCTAGACCATACTTTAATAAATGCATAAAATTAAATTCATTTACCAACCATACAATCAACATAAAAGTGACACAGAACAATTGCAATACGTAAGGTACTGAATAATTCCATGAAATACCGATGTGTTTGTATATTGGATGGACACTCTGCAATGTTAATTATATTTTTTGACCAATTCTCCGCACAACCAACATAATTGTGATTAGGAATTAATGTCAATACACATCCTTGGGTCTATAACTAGTTTGACACTCCTATCATTTTCCTCTTGGAAAAAAAATCCAAATCAATGTCAAATTCAAGAGAAGTAAACTGAAGTCAGTGACTGGTGGTGGTGGAACTTTGATGTCGGCCTCAAATGTGGCTGGTGGTCAGTGCGTTGGTTTATGGCGAACATGGGACAGTAGTAACAGTTGGGTCAATTCTACACAAAGCTGTTCATCAAACCGTAATGCGTAACCACGTTATGTGGATCGAAGAAAACCATTAAAGTCAATTTGCACTGGCATTGACTCAGAGTGATGTGGTGGTAGTATTATTTTGAATTTCGCAAATATTGCAACACACAGGGTAATGTCTCTTTTGTGGATGCCTTGGCAAAAACTGTCATAATCAACGTAGATCTAAACCATGTCGTACGCTTTTTAGTACCCAAAATATCTCTGCTCTCATCAACAGGAAATCGCAGTAACAGCATTAACATAAATATACGATTTGTTTCTAATTTAACAACTCCAAACTTTCCAATGAGTCTAATTCTCAGCACCTGCATTTTGGCATGCAAATCTATGAATGTTATTTGGGTCCATGAATTCAGGTTAATGCTAGGGGCAACATAATCATGACATTTGATCAAGCAATTCATCACTTACTGCAGAATGGTTCTTGCACAGTGTCTATCGTGATTTCTTTTAGGGCATTCCGTTCACATTATAACAAAACAAGTTCCTTAGTTGGCGTACGTATCATTGTGCAGGATTTCTGTTAGATAGTGCGGGAGGCCATTGTCCTCACTTAACGCAGTTGTGGTTGAAGTACAAGGTGGGGACAAGGTGGGGGCTGCGAAGCATGAGGGGCCTCTTACTTCCTTCCGAATTTTGGAGATGGGTCCCCATGCTCGTTTCCCTTGAATGTTCTTGATGACTTTGCAGGTGTGGCGGTGCGGTGGCATAATCCTTAGAAGTCATTGGAGATGGGAGACGCAAAACGGCTGGGAACTTGCCCAAGTTATTGGTAATAACCAGCTGCACAGGGGCTGATGAAGATAAGATGCATAGTTTTTCATCGTCACTCAGTCGTTGACGACATTGTGCTGAAAATGGCCCGTTCACTTGTCCCCATTACAATAACAACAAAACACGCGAACTCTACATGTATCTCCTCTGGATTGGTCCTTAAAAAGTTGGTTTGGGTCCTAGTGCTGTACAGACTCCGGGATTCTCCACCAATGTTACGAGATGTATGTGAAGTTCACATTAACAGTTAAAATAAGAGGTACCGTGATCACTCATTGTCATGTTACAGCATTTATTGGTAGGAGGACGACAAACAACCTTCTTCTTCTCGCCTACCGCTTGAATCAAAGTGCCACGAAGCACTATTTGCAACTAGAATGATGAATCGTGATCTGCATTTGCATACCTTTACGTGTAAAGCAAACCACATTTGTACATGATTTAATGATACCAAACTTGCCCTATTGAATAAATGATGTTTGACTGGCCTCAGTTTACCAGTGCAATGGACCAGGGCTCAAGATGTTGACAGATAATGCCAACTTGTGACAAACAATATTGTATTCCTCTGTCGTACCTTTCTGATTCCCTTCCTTAGTTTGAAAACAAAGGTTACAGTAACATGATCTGGTGCTGTTTCCCTTCCCCCCATTCCAGTTTAAAAACTCTAGCCTCCCACCCCTTCACCTCAAAATTGTAAGCACCATTGGTAACAATAATGTCACAAGAACATCTGCATTACATATTTTATGAGCGAGTGTAAACAACATCATTGAATGAAATGGAATGACGTGAATGAGGGCTCAACGATCAATCAGAAGTAACATGTTCCTAACAGATGTCTTCTTGGCACATAGGTCAAAACCATTGTTGTGCCACCATTTCCTCTATGCGTTGCAATGGCTCAAAAATCAAATTTGCAAACCGCAAAACTGTTTTCTAAACGAATTCCGAATTCAAGGAAAGGAAATTACACTTCTTAACCAACTAAAGGTCGAAAATGATTTGCAGTGATATCATAATAAGTGACCAATGAAAAAGTGACCTGTTTAAAATCTGAAATGCAAATGGGGAAATTCTGCATTAAAAACAATTCTGTTCACTGTTCATTGCTTTTAATCATTTAAAGAGGACCATCTGCAAGTATCGCGAAACACATGAGGTGCAATTATTGAGCAAATATTTTAGGTCACGTTTGGAAGAGCTGTACTCCATATCATCATACCAGCAAAACTGAACAAAATCAAAACTCCTGACATTCTGTAAAGCTGAGGAAGAGGATGATCACAACCAACATGAATAAATGCAAAATGTTCACATATTTGTACACATACCCAAACGTGGCTCAAAAGTCATTTGAACGTCCCCCCCCCAAAACCCTTCAGTTAAAGAAATAACAGCACATTTTTTTAAGAGAGCCCCAATTTTCCAAATATCGAGATTTTTGTGCAACAGTTGTATTGTTGATATTGGTAGTAAACTATACTTGTGAAGGTAGAGCTTTAAACTCTCTATGTGTCGCAACGGGGAATTTTTGGTAATTAGAAAATTAATTATCGAATTCTCCGATAATAATTCAACGGCTGGTTTGGAAATGTCCTTCCATTGGAATATAACCGTGGCAATTGCACCATGTACGTGTCTACTCTTAACTCTTACCCATTAGTTATTCCTTCGGTTCAGGAAAGTCACATTATAGGTAATTTTCTAGCTCGGCTGCTAGGTACAATCGGGGAGGCAGGTATAAATTTACTAGACAATTACCAACACAATGTAAAAAAATATCAATTTTGGAAAATTATGCACCAATGCATTTTTCGGCTTACAATCATTCCTGCCGACCAATATGGTAGTATAATTTTCTTAAATCTCAAATATTTATCGTCAAACAAAAGGGGATTGTGTTTTTGTTGTACCGAGGGGAGGGTTAACACTCGAAAACTAGAGCACTTTTCAAAGAGCTCGGCCACTCCCCTTACATTGTAATCCTTGATTGTACCCCACCTTAAAAATAGAAATGGCCTTGGCAAATATTAGCCCCTGTGTTGCTCTTTAAATACCTTTCACATAAATGAGAGGGCAAGACCAGACAGCAGTAGAATCTTGTATAATTAATCATGTAAAAGGCGAAGTGTAAAGACACATTTTGCCAATTATTATAGGACAGTGTAATAAAAACGGAAAAAATAGGCCAGATTTACTTTATTCAGACATTCTACGTCTTACCTTGATTGAACGACAGATTCCGTGGGGTTGAAGCAAAATGGGGGCCAAACACTTCCTACTATAATCGCTCCCAGAAAGTAAACTGTGAGGGAAATAAAAAGGTGTTTTCTTCCCATCATCCGAACAAATTAATACAGGACTCTTAATATTAGTATTTTAGAATGGAGGTCTTGAAAAACAACCTTCAAGGAGATTGATTCCCCATATTGGTTTGATGTAGGTTTATATGTTATTATTTATTAAAAAACACCCAAAAAAGAAAAATTTCATTGTTTTTAACACGCTTTCCAACACCATGCCTATATGGTGTCAGGACTGGCAGTTTTATTAAATATCCAATTAGGCCTACTACCAACTACCCGTTATCATAATGTTGTATTCCACAATCAAATAAAAGAGGTAACAACAATGACAGGTTTTACTGCAAGATCTCGCTTTGTTGTTACAACACTAAATTGTAAAGGAGTGGTGTTGAAGCATTCTCGCTATGACACTGCTAAGAACATATGGGCCCGACATCGATATAAGACATGAAAGGGGAGTAGATCGGCAAACCAAATTCACATACGACCCTACATGTAATATAGGCTCCACATGCAATCGAACCCGACCGCATTTGGTGACAAACAGCGATCTGAGGCCACCAACCCACCCTCCCATATGGACCACAACATTCGTTGCTTCGAGGACAAAGGAGGAGGAGGTCTGACCGTATCATTAGTGCTACAAAACGAAAAAAATCCTCTTGACCGTTGTGGAAGAATATCCCGTTTGTCTCAAAAAAGAGTAATCCGAAAGGTCGCTGGTTCGCATCGCGGCTAGCGCACATGTTTTTTTCACAACACTAATGTGCCCTGGCCATCTCATGGAAGGATTAATAGATTACATCCTTGTCTACCGGGAGAACTAAGTAGTTAATATTTCAAAACAAATATAAATTGTATTATGACAATCTACAGTTCGGATGTGAATCCGCTAGGAACGCGAAGGACAACGGCCGGACCTAAAACCCCTATAGATAATATCTAGTCCGATCCTTACCAACCCTGGGGCTTGATTAGCTTAGGTTGCAAGATTCGTCGTGCTAGTATACGAAGGTCGCGCTTTCAATTCCGGTCAAGCGCACGTTTTTTTCTCATTGAGTCCTAATCTTATAATAATATCAGTTCAGATATATAACTACACTGCATCATTGTACATAATTGAGACGAGTTGTCCCTTTTAGTCGTCCTTTTTTACGACATGGGGGGGGGGGGGTCAGCGGGAGGGTCGGGACATCTAACCCTACCCGCAGGGGTTCCGGAGTGAGTGAGCCATAGAATTTATTTCAGGGTGGCAGAATTTTTTCTAATTAATTAATTAGACATTGCCTATCATTTCATTACATTTGGGTGTCCACCGGCAAAAAATATGTCTGGAACAGGCACTGGTGATGCCGTCAAGTTGAAGAGCTTGAAATTCAAAAAGCAATATAATTGTAGAGATAGAACAGAAGAGAAAAAGGGAAATTGTGAATTAGAAAAAAAATGCAAATGCAAAAAGAGAGCAACAAAAAGAGATTGGAATTGCAAATTGAAAAAGACATAGAATTAGAAAAGAAAGTTTGCAAAATAAATGCACCAACAGGATGAATGCATATAAACAAAAAATTTGAAGCTCAACTAAGTTAGAAAAATTGAAACACCAGGCTAGCTCATGCAACTTGCAAGCCTCTGGTTTTGATGTCGCGAAAAATATTCGCCTGGTTCCAAATTTTAGATCAAGAAGTAGACAAATCTTCTTACACTTTAAAACATTGCCATAGCTTGAAATGGCCCAGATCGGACCTGTTGTAACAGTCAGTGTTCATTGGTAAAGCCCGAGAAATATATTCGGTCCAATGTCTTAGACCGACTGTAGTGATTATGATCAAGTTAAGCAGCATATGATTGGTTGCCAGAGGGCATATAGACACAAAAAACAGGCTTATCAGAAAAACGATGACCAGACCCATGTTCAATTTGCCCGTGTAAAGAAATGCTTTTGATCGTTGGCTTCTCTCAAAGAAGTCGGGCAAAATTTGGTCCAACTTAGGGAATTGATGTAAGTTGAAGAGTTCAAACATTGTCCTACATCCAGATATCAAAAACACATCTGGATGAAAACAAAATTGAATTTGCGTGTAAGCAGCCGTAAAAGGCCGAGACTATGCTTTGACAAACATAACTGATAATACGAGTAGTCTAGCATAAATTTACTAGGACAACAAATACACAATAAGTCGGGTTCTAACAAAGCGCCTCATGGTAGCACTCAGGAGGGAAATCACAGACAGGTTCCCAAGAAAAAGGGAGCACAGGAATGGTGCTATCAAAAGCATGGGATGGCACCCAAATCACAGTTTCACATTCCATCATGGTAAAAAGCCCACACCCAGGACATACAAAGTCAAGTGTTGGGAGATACATGGGTATCCACCCAAATGGCGAAGAGCCCAAAGTGAGTCAACCAGAGTTGTGTAGTTACTTTGAGGTCAAATTCATTCTTCTGTTAAAAAACAAGAAATATCCACAAGGGAAAGTTGACATGAAAAAGTAAAGGGATTGACTTTAAGCCTTTTGTTTTGGAGGGAATCTGTGTCAGTTTCAGGGTGATAGGTTAAGTCCAAAACCATTAGAATGATGCGGGACCGGGCTGTGCACAGTCTCTATTATTGGAAGATGCACTTCCTTTGATATTGAGAGAGTTACGCACAGAAACTAGTGTGCATTGACTCAGGGGATAGGTATGGATTGTATTAGGGTC
>JAMKCH010049669.1:0-11500 GCA_023653785.1 Ophioderma brevispina | reverse complement strand
TGCTATCTTATGACTTTGTTGATTTTAGTAGAATTCCTAAATCTCTTTGTATCAAAAAGGAATACACAATTCCGCTATGTGTAAATCTGTACATTCTTTCATAATCAGCACCACACAGTGATCCTGCATGTATCGGAGGATTATTTTTACTTACCTAGGGAGTCCTTTTTTCGCGCCAGTGAAGCAATTGCATAAATGGAGGGTAGGGAGAATTAATCGAAGTAAGCGATTTAGGCTATTCCGTGTTTTTAACAGAACCCGCGCGTTAGACACAACCAGTTCCTGAGCATATCTTTGGTCGTTTCCGATTCTTCTACCCCCTGTCATCGTAAACAGTGCTTAAAATCAATCATTCGTGAGTAGATCACGTTAAAACAATCGTTGTTGTCTTAAACAGGTGGAAAATATGAAATACTGAATTATTTGGACTAATGAATTATTTGATCGGCATTTCCTTCTGACCCGGAGTCGGGAACGGAAACTGGGAATCACTGTCAATTAAGCCTAACCACGTTGCCGTAACAGCAGTTGACAGTGCCCGTAAATCAGATCCGAGAGGCTAAGCAGTAGGCCCCATTTAACTAGCATATAGGATCATGGGATCTTGGCTTGAGCCAGGACTGGTGCCGCGATATTGGACCTGCAATGTCAACCTGAAGTAGTACTTCCTCACTCGGTCTAGACTATAGTAAAACCTATTTATATTGCTTGTTTTCAAGCATCGAATCGATAACGCGTATGTAGTCATGATGTCTTAATCTCCGTAAAAAAAAAAAGTGGATAACATGATCGTGATGATGTAACTTGGTAAGTACGACGTAGGGCCACTTAGGTCACGTAAGTATAACTATGACCATGCATGCTCGATTGATGCATGATTTTCAACACGTGGTATCAAATTTCTTATCTACTACATGTCATGATGTCTAGGCCTAGCCTAGTCTAGGGCCTAGACTAGCCCTACCAGCCCTTGCCACTGCGTACAAACTGCCCATTGCCGCGCTTGAAGTGCGATAGAGTGATATCGCCCTCCCCTATAATCAATTTTGTCCCTTAATCTTATGCTAATGACGTGTCAGTTGCATCGCTACGCACTATGCTAGGGCAGGGGGGGGGGGGGGGGGGGGGGGGGGGCGGGGGGGGGGGGGGGGGGGCCACCAATTCAAAATCATATCCAAATCTTGATATGGCCCGTTTTAATTTGTAGTCGTTGTTTTTTCAAACAATTTAGAGCCTCATTCCAAATGTTTCTTCGTATGTATAAAACCCACAACGATGGTAACTTGGTGATGGTCTTTGTTATAAAACAGAAATAATACATTCGTCACCATATAATACGGTAGCTTTGTCCGGACATAACGCTACAATTTAAGTGTGCTTTTTGAACAAGTCTATTTCTACGTACTTGGCAAGCCGACGACGGCACTTCTGTTTACAAGTTAAACAAGTAAAACAATGCCGAAAACATGATTTAAATGGCTGTTTTTGAGTATTTTGGGAATAGAAAAGTCAAGTGGGGGAACAATTAGACTATTTAGCTGTACATTACAGCAGTAGACACCTATGTCATGCCCCGGGTCATGCCATGACATGTTTAGGTTTATTTTTCGTCCATTTCATCATGTTCATCGCATGTCCCATGACTGCCCGGATTTTTTACACGTTACATCGCGCGGCCATTGATGGCCAGGCATGTTCAATGGTCATGGAATAGATTCGCCAGCGACCTCCATCAATTCAACTCAAAACCATGACCATTCCACTCTTTATATTTTCTATTTTCATTGCCTTTACGTGGAAGCTGAAGTCCTGCTTTCTTGACCCACTTCAAGTGGTTAGCCCGGCACCCAGGCTAGGCTAGCCCCACCCAGCTAGCTAGCCTAGCCAAACCAGTAACTGGAGTTTGGACACAGGATGCATTCATTTACAGGGGCTGGTGAGGGGCTTAGGAAAAATATAGGAGTTGTGTTAAATTGTAAATTTTTGATCTTATCTCAAAAAGAAAAGGGAGGTTATGCAATTTTTGTTTTAAGAGCAAAAATGCAAATGGTGCAAATGGTGCGCCGCATGCTGGAGTGCCCATCTCTCTGTCAGTGGCGTTTGGGCCAGACTCCCTCATATAATGTTGCTGTGGGGGGTTCGCCACTCCTCCCGCACAGCGAGTCTGATTTGCATTCCCAGCATTGCCGGTACCCATTGTACTCCTGGGTGGAGAGAGGCAAGCGAGGTAAAGTGCTTTGCCCCAAGTGCACAACACATTTGGCGACAGCGGGCCTCCGAACCCACAACCTTTGCTTATGAGGCGAGCGCTGATCCACTGCACCATATCTTTGGAAGAGCAGGGAGTTTATGAAAAAATTTATAATTCCAAAACTGACGACGGTAATCGGCATATGAAACTGAAATCTGTAGTTAAAGGGGTTGGGGCCATGGGAGATTTCTTTGAAGATACAAATTTCTCTAAATTGTCACTTATTGGCTTGTAGAACATTTACCGAGAACATTTCGAAGGCCAAGGTTATTGGTAAAAACGTTGTTATCATTGTTAGTATATGAAGACAATGTTTTTGTCTAGTCACCAGTCTTCGGGTCTGATATACTACATAGATGACATTTCTAAATAAACAACAAATCCAAAAACAAAAAACTGGTTTAACAAAAAATGGGGGGTGATCACTATTTCGGAAATGTCCTTGTCTCTGTAAAATACGAAATAAATACTATAGGCCTTAAAGAGATATGATAGATTTTCCAGAAATGAAGCGCCCCCCCAATTTTTGTCGAACCCGGGTTTTTTTTTGCATATGTGGAATGCTTTCCAATGTAAATATACCACACATGAAGTGAATACGCCTGAATACGCCCGTCTTTATGTAATAAGATATGCATTTTGGTAACTTGTCAGTCGTGCACGACAGAAAGTCAAAGCCATGGTTTCTTATGGGCAATTACGATAGTCAGGCAGTTTCAAAACAAGTTTGCTGTTTTTCTTTTGTACTTGTTTGTCCAATAAACCTTTCGGAACGTTCTTGGTAGTGGTCTGCAATCGATCCTGGCAATTTGAGAGAAATTTGTATCTAAAAAAATCTCCTCCTTCACTTAAGACACAAGAAAGTTTAGCCAAATTGGTATCCTGAAAGGGGGACAAAACATACTTATTATTTCAGCCTCAGTACGTCCTCTACAAAAAATGCTGATAGAATTTTCTGGAATGGTAGCTATAACCAGGTAGGGGACAATTAAGATTACACAGGGGTCAAAATTTTAAATGATCCGGTCATGTTGAAGGTTATGCCACATCATTTGTCCCAACCATAAGGGAATTTCCCAAAAGGTATTAGTTTTGTTCTATCTACACCCAAAGTACAGCCGGCAACAATCGGCTACGGCCCGTAACCTGGATTTTTTTGGGGGCAATTTGTTTTTTTAAAAGGGGGAATTTTCTCCCAATTCCGCCCCAGGCCCATGCAACTGCAATCAGGTGTATTTGCGGCCTGGAAAAAATGGGCATGTTTCCTGAAGCTCCATGCATGGAAATTTTGGGTCAACAATAAGAACTTTTACATAAGTGTGAAGGGAAGTATTTCATTTTGGAAGGAAATTGTTGCCATCTTGCTGTGAAATTTATATTTTTAACAGCCCCTTTTTAGTATTGCCTGGCTGTATTAAATGCCTCCTGGGCCAATTTATTTATTTATTATTTTAATTCTACTCATTAATACAGGTACGCCCGATCAGCCATCAGCTGTTTTTACACACAGGGCCCTGTTTTCACTTATTACTTATAAAACACTATAAAATTACATTCAAATAACAATTAAACAGGATAAGTAAATACATAACTGAATGAAATTAAATTTGGAAAAACAAAATCATGAAACTTATAAAACACCTGAATATTGATAGTTATAAAAGTTTAAAAACACTGCACAACCTTAATATTTAGTGATCAGCCATGCCATACAAGTAAAGTAACACCATAAAATCAGACAAACATATGGAGTCATGCTCCAGGCGGACTAATGGCTCCTGGGTAGCGTGTTGTTCCTAATAAACGCCCCTTCTCCTAATAAACGCCCCCCTACTATTTTAGATAAACAATTCAAAGAAAATGAGTTAAGCTTAACCTAAATCACATGATTAATGGCCGGGACTGTCGTAATCCCTATCATAATCGCTGTTTGTTGACAGTTTTTTAATAGTTTATACATGGAAACTTTGACCTTGGGGAGTGCGAAAACAGCGTCCCTGGCCTCGTTCGTTTGTAAATTATTGGTAATCGGCAAAAATAAGCGTGTAAGGGTGATTTTTGACTTTCCACTTTTTTACTGTATCAACGACCTCCCTTTTTGAAAAATGCCACCGCCCCCGGGCGGATTATTAGGAACAATACGGTAGTTACCCCATAACATGCCTTAGGAACCTGAAAAGGACCCCGAAAGCTGATTAAGAGCTTGCTAGGTGTTTCCCTCATTAGACGGACTTAACTTACGACTTGACTAAAATTGAACTATGACTACTATAACTACTACAACTACTTGAAGGGATTAGCAGCGATAATGCGGAGAGAATAAAAAAATGTGGAAATGCTTAAACTTGTAAATCAGGGATAATTGTGGGTCACATTCAATAACTGCTCTAACCCTAACTGCCTTTTGGTTTCTGCCTATCGCCATAGAGGAAGGAAGGGGTAAAGGGATAAAAGCTAAAGAAGATTGGACATCCGTGGCCGGGATCGAACCCGGGGCCTCCGGCCCCCCATTCCATATGACGAAGGCATGGCAGCCACGATGGATAACGCTGGCCCGGCCAGCGATTTCGTGCCCATATGAGTGTTGGTGCTATACATCACGCATCTTTTTGTACTTTTGGTTTACAACAGTACAGAATAACCCAGATCAATAATTTTTGTGTTGATGTCAAACTGTACACAATAATCAGCCATGAAAATCTTTGATATTCCCAGGAAAGGATTTTTGAGCTCAAGTCGGAATTTTGTATACACCGTATAGAAATTAACAGAATCAGATACAAAGTACTGCCTTGGTCTTTAATACACGATTTCAACAAGCCACCACTTGCAGGTTATGTTCGCATATCCGTGCCATTAACAAAAATAACAAATTTATGAATTTTTGATTATTTTTTTCGATGTTTCGATTAGTAATCTCTGCTACCTTTACTAACTATTAACTACTGCATTCACCACTCAAAATATAATAAAACGGAGGAAAAAGATTTTTTTGATCCTGCTGGTGTTTGCATGTTGTATGTTGGGCATAGGCCCTAAACGGTAACATTTTAGGCAGTGAATTAGAAGCAAGGTTGACCTGTTTGGCCCAAAATGAGGCACTTTTTGCCCATAACATTTAAATCAACAACTTTCTAGCCTACAAGGTAATGGAGTGTTCATAAATACTCTGGTGGGGGGGGGGGGGGGGGGGGGGGGTGGGGGTTGACATTGGGGATCAAAAACATAAATAAAATAGATAAAAAGTCGAATCAAAACATTTCAGGCCGATATTAATGGGATCAAATTTTAAAGGAGAAACTGTTTTATCAAGATAAACTTACGATATAGACGCTAGAAAAACATTATTGAACATATATGGAGTTGTTTCATGGGAAAACGGAATTATAATAACCATAAAACGAATTAAAAGCATTTTGTCTGACCATGCGCTATTTGAAATTCACGCTACTGTAATGGGATATGTTTGTGTTATGCGATACGGACGGCACAGTATAGTCATTAATCTTCACGCATGATGCGTTCATAAGGTGCATTTCCTATGGCATGTAGCCTAAAACGTGCCGGTCGTATCGCATAAAACCACGTTATACACTAGCGCGATTTTTAAATAGCACGTGGTCAGACTAGATGGTTTAATTCATTGTTAGGTTATATAATTCAGTTTTCTATAATTATTTTAAGTGTATATGTTTAATATTATTCGTTGTACGGGTTCTCCTTTAAGGATATTATTGCTCCATTCAAACAAAACTTACCAAAGTGTCATTGTTTATCCAATTTGTAATTTTGGAAACCAACTTTTCCATTAGAAATGTGTGTGAATACCACCTTTGTGGCCACCCTACTTACATCTTTTAGTCCAGAAACAAATTCATTAATATGTTTACTAAGTTTACTTTGAGGAATGTAGCTATGTAAGCTTATGTACAAATTGTTTTATCATCTTTGATCGGAAACACAACTGTTGCGGGCTTCCCCGCTTCGCTCACGAGGGACACCCAAGCCGCACGCACCCCCAGGGCCATCCACACCACTTTTCCTATATTTTCCAATTTCACATTTGATTGCCAGTAGGTATTTTTGTGTAAATATTTCCCCTCCAACCAATTTGTTTTTAAAAATTGCAAGATTTTACAGAAATTGGACTATCAATGCACATCTATACATTACAAAGTGATTAATTTAAAAAAAAAACCTTAAAGTAAGGTGACATGACCTAACATTTGTCTTTTAAGGCCATTACCAAAACAAAAAAAAATACCTTGATATTTCTTGCGAACTACTTACAAAATTAAAATGGTTCGATCAATTCTGCATAAGAATAGGCCTATATAATTTACAAAGCGAAGATTGGACAAGAGTTCTGCGCTTTGTGTGAGAAGCAGGACCACACCCAGCCCTGACCACTTGCTTGTCGCATGACTGCATTCATTGTCACTTTTTACCTGGTCAGGGCCCCTTCCTCCGAATAGGGCTAGACCCACCGCGGCCCTGGTCAGCCCCCCCTATAGGGATTCGTTTACACTGCCTCTGCAATTGATGCATTTTGGGGGATCAAAAATTTTAAAACTTTTAACTTTTTTAATTTTTTAACATTACATTTTTAATAACTACATACGGGGATAACTAGGTTGATGTCTGAAGATACATCTTTTCCATCCCCCCCCAAAGTATTTATGAACACAATCGTAGGCTAAATGAGAAAAATAGGTTTTCTTAAATTGACATGTTTGAGTTTGACAATGCATGATGGTACCTACACCCCAGTCATGTCAGTACAATCACAAGTTATGGCTCACAAACATACTTAGGCCTAGCGTTAATATTACTTACATATATCTTAATTGACAAATCCAACCGACCATGACCAGACATTCAACACGGCATACAATCAAGCACTCAAGTTTTCGCCCATCGGCTCTAGGCTCGCTTATCGACATGCAATTCAAGTCAGCTAGCCTAGCTAGCGGCTAGCCGGGCGCCTAGCCGCCGGCCCCATGCATGCCCGCTCACATGCTCATTGTCAAGGAGGCCAAGTCGCGACGGCTAATTCAGTTTTGTCAGGATGTTTTTTCTTGTGAAAACAACGGCAAACTGCATGTCCGATTTGTGTACGGTGGGTCCGCACAATAAAGTTTGATTCAGTGAATTCCAATGTTTTGTTTACGTGCGAACAGCTTACTCGGCCAGTCATTGATCACACATACCGCGCTAAAATCTGGTCTCCATAAGCCCCGCCCCCTTACCATAAAAGGGCTGAATAGCGCCCGCCCCCTAGGATCACATCGCACTAGACGCTTAACTAGACGCGCAAAAATACGCACAAAAAGGTGGCTTCAATTTCTGTCCCGAGTTTGTTCTCCCCACTTTATAGGGGCGCAGATCTCAGGCCTAAAAGTCGTTCCGTTAAGCAAAAACCCAAATTTGGAGTAATATAGGATTTTTCTGGCTTAAATTATTGTTAAATATATAAGGTGTCTGGAAAGTTTTTACAAGGTTTTACATCAGTGGTTTATGAGTTAATGACTTAATTAACATCAAATTTGCATACTTTTGTGTTTGCAACTCCAGGTTTCCTTTTTTCCGTGTGTAACAGCAATATAAAGAAAGATTCATTGTTATTTATTTGTTGATTTTGAGGGACAAAGTGATTGATGTATCTATACCACCCTTAATTGTGATTAAATGTTTTCAGGTGTGTTTTTTTTGAATAATTTGGCAAATTTTTTGATTTTTTTAATCACCGTTGACCAACTTTTGTTTATGATTTCCTTCATCGGCACAAATCTAATCATTTGGAAATTTGACTGCAATATATTCTATAAACTAATCTGCACCTGTCAGCAAGCCGTAACAGGATGATTGCCACAAAAGAATTGAAGTTACGTTACAAAATATACTGGCTTGTATTTGGTTGAAGAAAGCCGTGTGAAAATGCGTACACAAGATACAACATGTACAATTACAACCTGTGTTCTCCTCAATAGCCACGTGCAAAGGCCCGCAACATGTAATCATTGTCATCATAATGCGTACGTTTCAATAAATGAAAATCCTATTGTGACGTAGAAAACGCCGCACGGCGGCCGGCCGGCCTACAATAGCCTGGCAAAACCTTGGTAAGTTATATTCGCTTTGTCTTACGTCTAGGATTTGAATGTGCCGCCTTGAATAAAAAGCCCTGTCACCATTAATTCAGCTTGTTGTTTTATTCATATCATATACTTAAAAAAGAAGCGGGTAATGCCGTTATATAAAGATAATATAATTATTCATACATTGGTATTTGATTTAGTGACTTGTGGAAGAGTGCTATTGATATCGTTATAAGTGCTACAAAGACCTCAAGCATTCCAATTTATGTACGTTCAAAATGCACTAGTTATTGCATCCATTCGGGAGCAAAAGTCTAGTTCGTTGTGAATAAAGGTATTAAGGTGTTGGCATCATGATTTAAATGGGCCGTCGAATTTCTTTAAAATTTGATATATAGTCATATTCATTGTGCTGATAACAAATCTGAAATAAAAAATAGGGCTTACCATATTCGTTTTGAGAAGAAGAGTTCACAAACGTACATTTTTGCTCAAAATTTTACATTATTTACCACGCAACTCTATGGGAAAATGCGATGCCAAACCGATACTAACGTGCCCCAAAAAAATAACAACGGGGCCGACGTTTTTCTGATTTTCACATATCTTTAGGTCTAAGTTTTGCATACTTGTAAAAACCTCGAAATAAAACATGTGTCACATATTAGTTTTTTCCCTGAAAACCGCCGAAAACGGTCATTTTTAGAGGAAATTTTGATGAAATTCCCGTCTTCACTAGAGTCGCTGCGTCTCGCGTTATTTTACGCCTATATGTCACGCAGCAAAACAAAAATGGGTACGTGAAAGGTGAGCCGTGTAATTAACCAGGCGCGTTCTTAGAAAAGTCCGATAGCAACGGGAATGAACATAACGACAATGGTGATGTTTGACCAACAATCAATAACATACGGTCTAGTTGAGAATGTTTAGAATTAGAATAAGCCATCAGTTAAATTGCAGATTTCCCCATATTTTCCACCTATTGATGAAAAAGAACTGAAAGACGAACACACCTTCAGAAATGCAATCTGCAGTATACTAATGATCTTCAATGGCAAGCCATCATGTCTCTATTGGTGCCCCCCTTCGAAAGCAGGTCTAGCCGATGTTTACCAGAGTCGAGATATAACATAGGCCCTAATTATTCAATATATAGGCATATGAACTCAAAAGACGACTTGTTTGCCTTTATTTTTCCTTTTTTATAGCGAAATCATTGTCTTTATTACATGGAATTTCATTGTCGTGTCCTCTCTATATTTTTTTTAGATTAAAATAGGAGGAACAAATCTGAATTTAGATTAAAATTGTTATCCTATTATTTCATTGAATTTTATTCACATTTTAATCTAAACTTGGAATTGGGGTCCTTAATACCAATCCAATAGATTAATTTTTAATTTTTCTAAGAAATTTAGAGAATTCGGGAGTTTCGGACTCACTTATATCCTTGTAGCAGCGAATTTCTAGAAGAAAGAAACTGCAAGCCTCTGGTATTTTCCGATTCCGAGATCCGCCAATGCTGTGAATGGCTACAAGAGGTAACTTCCCCGCATTTTTTTTTAAAAGGCCTGCCCGTGCAGAGTTCTCCTACGCGAAGTTATGGACGCGTTCAAATCGGCGTAAACGCAGAGGGGAAAATCGCTCATGATATCTGCGCCGCTAAATTCGCAAACCGAATTCACGCTGGCTCATCTCCGAGTTTTACTAAAATCGGCTTGCGCGTCCTCCTTAGAAACCAAATCATAATGCCACAAACCAACACCTTAAGGGTTAGAGAGGATAATTGAAAAATCGATCGATTTTCTTTATTTTTGGATATATGGTATTTTGATTGATAAATAGGGGACAAATCTCAATAAAAATGGGGGGTCACCGACTTCGTGTTTTGAGCTATAGGCTGTTCAAAAAGTGTATTATTTTCAAGTTTGTACAGAGCTCTATGGTAAAACCCGGAAAAATGTTGCCGTTTTCCAGGCATAAATTAAAACAAATCGATCGATTTTTTGAGTTTTTGTACTTTGGTTAAGAGCCTTTATAAGATCTTTTCGGCGCACTAATAAAAACTTGGGTGTCCCCGCTTAGTTTTCGAAAAAACGACGAATAGGCCTAAAATTGAAATTTTCGCCTCAAGTGCGTCCTGTTTGCATGGACAAAAGCGCAGCTTACCTTAACCCTTGCGTATCTGACTCACAAGAAATAAGCGCAAAGCCATGCCAAGTACGCGTTTCGAAGAGAATTGGCTCTTGTTTGACAGAGGATGCAATAAAAACTCTGGTGTGGAGTGGATGGGTGAGTTGGCGGGTGCAGACGTGAGTGAGTGAGTGAGTGATTTGAGTGAGTGAGTGATGAGTGAGTGCGTGAGTGAGTGAGTGAGTGGATTGCGTGCGTGCGTGTCGTGCCGTGCGTGCGTGCGTGCGTGGCGTGCTTGCGTGAGTGCGTGCGTGCTTGCGTGAGTGAGTGCGCGAGCTCGAGCGAGCATTGGAACATTTTTGTTTCAAATTAGGAAACAAGTACTGTTTAAAATCTAGACTATACAGGAAAATATAAAAATTAGGTAATTCAGTCAAGGGCCATGCAGGATAATTTACATAATGGATCTATTTTAATTTGTTTATTTGTTCCGATAAAACTTTCGCCCACCATTTGATACGTTTTCTATAAAAAAATCGGGTTCTTGACTTAGAAGCTAAGATCCCGAAAAACATTCCCCCTCTCTTCCTGAATCCAGGCGAAAAAAAAAGCCCTTACCTTTGGAAAGTTCCCGATACAACTACATTAGAAATTAAAGCCATGTATGGCAATAAGTGTGTCTCATTTTGAAAATTGTGAGATATTGGAAGTCAAAAGCAACTGCAACATACGTTTCTAGCTGTTTCTAGACTGTTTCTGACACTTTTTTTCGTATCTGCATAGAAAACCAATTTAAGAACCTGCAGGCATTCATGACAGGGTCGTACCCGGGGCTTTGGTGGTTTGACATCGATCGTCTAGGAACCAACACCGTGGCAAAATTGGGGCATCGCATTAAACCTGTACAAAGACACAATGTCTGTACATGGGCGGTTTGTCGGCAATCGCTGACCCTTACCCTACCGACACGCACCCGCACCCCCACATTTATGAAATCGATTCGGGACGCCTCTGGATG